>BNST01002044.1:0-127217 GCA_019650275.1 Xylocarpus granatum
ATTAAGCAACTTTTTTTGTCCACCGACACGTAATTTGCCCTCTTATAACCTTGAAGTACCTTTTGACTTATCATCAAAAGAAGCTTTATGTTTACTTAATCGCTAAGCAACTTTTCTTTTTTCACTGAAAGGTTATTTGGTTTTTTATAATCTTAGAGCATCTTACAACTTGTAATCGAAAGAAGCTTTGTGTTTACTTAATCATTAAGTAACTTTTTTTTTCCGCCGAAAGTTACTTTTCTTCTTGTAATGATGAATAATCTTTCTAAGGCCTACCGTCTCCCACTTTGAATGTTTCTGTTTCAGCAATTATGAAGAAGCTTTGTGTTTACTTAATCATTAAGTAACTTTTCTTTTTCTACCGAAATAAAATTTGACTTTTTATAATCATAGAGCATCTTTTACCTTGTCATCAAAAGAAGCTTTGTGTTTACTTAATCATTAAGTAATTTCTTTTCGTCGAAAATTTATTTTATTACTCGTAATGATGAAATATCTTTCTGAGGTCAAGTCTCTTTCACTTTGAGTACTTTCTTTTTGCATTGAGTACGATCCAAATAATTAGAAACTAGAAGGATCGTCACCGATAAATGGGTCATACTAGACGTGGAAGTCTGTGGATGATTCTGCATCGTCATTTTCCATCTTCTTCACAAGTTTTTCAAATATTTTTTCATAAATTTTTTTCCTTACGAAAACCCTACACCCTAAAAACCTATACCCTAAACTCTAAAAACCTTAAACCCTCAATCCTAAACCCTCAACCTTAAATGCTAAGCCTTTTAATTTGGCTTCATATGATCATAGAGCAATTTTTGACTTGTCATTGAAAGAAGCTTTGTGTTTACTTAATCATTAAGCAACTTTTTTTGTCCACCGACACGTAATTTGCCCTCTTATAACCTTGAAGTACCTTTTGACTTATCATCAAAAGAAGCTTTATGTTTACTTAATCGCTAAGCAACTTTTCTTTTTTCACTGAAAGGTTATTTGGTTTTTTATAATCTTAGAGCATCTTACAACTTGTAATCGAAAGAAGCTTTGTGTTTACTTAATCATTAAGTAACTTTTTTTTTCCGCCGAAAGTTACTTTTCTTCTTGTAATGATGAATAATCTTTCTAAGGCCTACCGTCTCCCACTTTGAATGTTTCTGTTTCAGCAATTATGAAGAAGCTTTGTGTTTACTTAATCATTAAGTAACTTTTCTTTTTCTACCGAAATAAAATTTGACTTTTTATAATCATAGAGCATCTTTTACCTTGTCATCAAAAGAAGCTTTGTGTTTACTTAATCATTAAGTAATTTCTTTTCGTCGAAAATTTATTTTATTACTCGTAATGATGAAATATCTTTCTGAGGTCAAGTCTCTTTCACTTTGAGTACTTTCTTTTTGCATGAGTACGATCCAAATAATTAGAAACTAGAAGGATCGTCACCGATAAATGGGTCATACTAGACGTGGAAGTCTGTGGATGATTCTGCATCGTCATTTTCCATCTTCTTCACAAGTTTTTCAAATATTTTTTCATAAATTTTTTTCCTTACGAAACCCTACACCCTAAAAACCTATACCCTAAACTCTAAAAACCTTAAACTCTCAATCCTAAACCCTCAACCTTAAATGCTAAGCCTTTTAATTTGGCTTCATATGATCATAGAGCAATTTTTGACTTGTCATTGAAAGAAGCTTTGTGTTTACTTAATCATTAAGCAACTTTTTTTGTCCACCGACACGTAATTTGCCCTCTTATAACCTTGAAGTACCTTTTGACTTATCATCAAAAGAAGCTTTATGTTTACTTAATCGCTAAGCAACTTTTCTTTTTTCACTGAAAGGTTATTTGGTTTTTTATAATCTTAGAGCATCTTACAACTTGTAATCGAAAGAAGCTTTGTGTTTACTTAATCATTAAGTAACTTTTTTTTTCCGCCGAAAGTTACTTTTCTTCTTGTAATGATGAATAATCTTTCTAAGGCCTACCGTCTCCCACTTTGAATGTTTCTGTTTCAGCAATTATGAAGAAGCTTTGTGTTTACTTAATCATTAAGTAACTTTTCTTTTTCTACCGAAATAAAATTTGACTTTTTATAATCATAGAGCATCTTTTACCTTGTCATCAAAAGAAGCTTTGTGTTTACTTAATCATTAAGTAATTTCTTTTCGTCGAAAATTTATTTTATTACTCGTAATGATGAAATATCTTTCTGAGGTCAAGTCTCTTTCACTTTGAGTACTTTCTTTTTGCAGTGAGTACGATCCAAATAATTAGAAACTAGAAGGATCGTCAGCGATAAATGGGTCATATTAGACGTGGAAGTCTGTGGATGATTCTGCATCGTCATTTTCCATCTTCTTCACAAGTTTTTCAAATATTTTTTCATAAATTTTTTTCCTTACGAAACCCTACACCCTAAAAACCTATACCCTAAACTCTAAAAACCTTAAACTCTCAATCCTAAACCCTCAACCTTAAATGCTAAGCCTTTTAATTTGGCTTCATATGATCATAGAGCAATTTTTGACTTGTCATTGAAAGAAGCTTTGTGTTTACTTAATCATTAAGCAACTTTTTTTGTCCACCGACACGTAATTTGCCCTCTTATAACCTTGAAGTACCTTTTGACTTATCATCAAAAGAAGCTTTATGTTTACTTAATCGCTAAGCAACTTTTCTTTTTTCACTGAAAGGTTATTTGGTTTTTTATAATCTTAGAGCATCTTACAACTTGTAATCGAAAGAAGCTTTGTGTTTACTTAATCATTAAGTAACTTTTTTTTTCCGCCGAAAGTTACTTTTCTTCTTGTAATGATGAATAATCTTTCTAAGGCCTACCGTCTCCCACTTTGAATGTTTCTGTTTCAGCAATTATGAAGAAGCTTTGTGTTTACTTAATCATTAAGTAACTTTTCTTTTTCTACCGAAATAAAATTAACTTTTTATAATCATAGAGCATCTTTTACCTTGTCATCAAAAGAAGCTTTGTGTTTACTTAATCATTAAGTAATTTCTTTTCGTCGAAAATTTATTTTATTACTCGTAATGATGAAATATCTTTCTGAGGTCAAGTGTCTTTCACTTTGAGTACTTTCTTTTTGCAATGAGTACGATCCAAATAATTAGAAACTAGAAGGATCGTCACCGATAAATGGGTCATACTAGACGTGGAAGTCTGTGGATGATTCTGCATCGTCATTTTCCATCTTCTTCACAAGTTTTTCAAATATTTTTTCATAAATTTTTTTCCTTACGAAACCCTACACCCTAAAAATCTATACCCTAAACTCTAAAAACCTTAAACTCTCAATCCTAAACCCTCAACCTTAAATGCTAAGCCTTTTAATTTGGCTTCATATGATCATAGAGCAATTTTTGACTTGTCATTGAAAGAAGCTTTGTGTTTACTTAATCATTAAGCAACTTTTTTTGTCCACCGACACGTAATTTGCCCTCTTATAACCTTGAAGTACCTTTTGACTTATCATCAAAAGAAGCTTTATGTTTACTTAATCGCTAAGCAACTTTTCTTTTTTCACTGAAAGGTTATTTGTTTTTTATAATCTTAGAGCATCTTACAACTTGTAATCGAAAGAAGCTTTGTGTTTACTTAATCATTAAGTAACTTTTTTTTTCCGCCGAAAGTTACTTTTCTTCTTGTAATGATGAATAATCTTTCTAAGGCCTACCGTCTCCCACTTTGAATGTTTCTGTTTCAGCAATTATGAAGAAGCTTTGTGTTTACTTAATCATTAAGTAACTTTTCTTTTTCTACCGAAATAAAATTTCACTTTTTATAATCATAGAGCATCTTTTACCTTGTCATCAAAAGAAGCTTTGTGTTTACTTAATCATTAAGTAATTTCTTTTCGTCGAAAATTTATTTTATTACTCGTAATGATGAAATATCTTTCTGAGGCAAGTCTCTTTCACTTTGAGTACTTTCTTTTTGCATTGAGTACGATCCAAATAATTAGAAACTAGAAGGATCGTCACCGATAAATGGGTCATACTAGACGTGGAAGTCTGTGGATGATTCTGCATCGTCATCTTTCCATCTTCTTCACAAGTTTTTCAAATATTTTTTCATAAATTTTTTTCCTTACGAAAACCCTACACCCTAAAAACCTATACCCTAAACAATAAAACCTTAAACCCTCAATCCTAAACCCTCAACCTTAAATGCTAAGCCTTTTAATTTGGCTTCATATGATCATAGAGCAATTTTTGACTTGTCATTGAAAGAAGCTTTGTGTTTACTTAATCATTAAGCAACTTTTTTTGTCCACCGAAACGTAATTTGGCCTCTTATAACCTTGAAGTACCTTTTGACTTATCATCAAAAGAAGCGTTATGTTTACTTAATCGCTAAGCAACTTTTCTTTTTTCACTGAAAGGTTATTTGGTTTTTTATAATCTTAGAGCATCTTACAACTTGTAATCGAAAGAAGCTTTGTGTTTACTTAATCATTAAGTAACTTTTTTTTTCCGCCGAAAGTTACTTTTCTTCTTGTAATGATGAATAATCTTTCTAAGGCCTACCGTCTCCCACTTTGAATGTTTCTGTTTCAGCAATTATGAAGAAGCTTTGTGTTTACTTAATCATTAAGTAACTTTTCTTTTTCTACCCGAAATAAAATTTGACTTTTTATAATCATAGAGAATCTTTTACCTTGTCATCAAAAGAAGCTTTGTGTTTACTTAATCATTAAGTAATTTCTTTTCGTCGAAAATTTATTTTATTACTCGTAATGATGAAATATCTTTCTGAGGTCAAGTCTCTTTCACTTTGAGTACTTTCTTTTTGCATGAGTACGATCCAAATAATTAGAAACTAGAAGGATCGTCACCGATAAATGGGTCATACTAGACGTGGAAGTCTGTGGATGATTCTGCATCGTCATTTTCCATCTTCTTCACAAGTTTTTCAAATATTTTTTCATAAATTTTTTTCCTTACGAAAACCCTACACCCTAAAAATCTATACCCTAAACTCTAAAAACCTTAAACCCTCAATCCTAAACCCTCAACCTTAAATGCTAAGCCTTTTAATTTGGCTTCATATGATCATAGAGCAATTTTTGACTTGTCATTGAAAGAAGCTTTGTGTTTACTTAATCATTAAGCAACTTTTTTTGTCCACCGAAACGTAATTTGGCCTCTTATAACCTTGAAGTACCTTTTGACTTATCATCAAAAGAAGCTTTATGTTTACTTAATCGCTAAGCAACTTTTCTTTTTTCACTGAAAGGTTATTTGGTTTTTTATAATCTTAGAGCATCTTACAACTTGTAATCGAAAGAAGTTTTGTGTTTACTTAATCATTAAGTAACTTTTTTTTTCCGCCGAAAGTTACTTTTCTTCTTGTAATGATGAATAATCTTTCTAAGGCCTACCGTCTCCCACTTTGAATGTTTCTGTTTCAGCAATTATGAAGAAGCTTTGTGTTTACTTAATCATTAAGTAACTTTTCTTTTTCTACCGAAATAAAATTTGACTTTTTATAATCATAGAGCATCTTTTACCTTGTCATCAAAAGAAGCTTTGTGTTTACTTAATCATTAAGTAATTTCTTTTCGTCGAAAATTTATTTTATTACTCGTAATGATGAAATATCTTTCTGAGGTCAAGTCTCTTTCACTTTGAGTACTTTCTTTTTGCAGTGAGTACGATCCAAATAATTAGAAACTAGAAAGGATCGTCACCGATAAATGGGTCATACTAGACGTGGAAGTCTGTGGATGATTCTGCATCGTCATTTTCCATCTTCTTCACAAGTTTTTCAAATATTTTTTCATAAAATTTTTTTCCTTACGAAACCCTACACCCTAAAAACCTATACCCTAAACTCTAAAAACCTTAAACTCTCAATCCTAAACCCTCAACCTTAAATGCTAAGCCTTTTAATTTGGCTTCATATGATCATAGAGCAATTTTTGACTTGTCATGAAAGAAGCTTTGTGTTTACTTAATCATTAAAGCACTTTTTTTGTCCACCGACACGTAATTTGCCCTCTTATAACCTTGAAGTACCTTTTGACTTATCATCAAAAGAAGCTTTATGTTTACTTAATCGCTAAGCAACTTTCTTTTTTCACTGAAAGGTTATTTTGGTTTTTTATAATCTTAGAGCATCTTACAACTTGTAATCGAAAGAAGCTTTGTGTTTACTTAATCATTAAATAACTTTTTTTTTCCGCCGAAAGTTACTTTTCTTCTTGTAATGATGAATAATCTTTCTAAGGCCTACCGTCTCCCACTTTGAATGTTTCTGTTTCAGCAATTATGTAGAAGCTTTGTGTTTACTTAATCATTAAGTAACTTTTCTTTTTCTACCGAAATAAAATTTGACTTTTTATAATCATAGAGCATCTTTTACCTTGTCATCAAAAGAAGCTTTGTGTTTACTTAATCATTAAGTAATTTCTTTTCGTCGAAAATTTATTTTATTACTCGTAATAATGAAATATCTTTCTGAGGTCAAGTCTCTTTCACTTTGAGTACTTTCTTTTTGCATTGAGTACGATCCAAATAATTAGAAACTAGAAGGATCGTCACCGATAAATGGGTCATACTAGACGTGGAAGTCTGTGGATGATTCTGCATCGTCATTTTCCATCTTCTTCACAAGTTTTTCAAATATTTTTTCATAAATTTTTTTCCTTACGAAACCCTACACCCTAAAAACCTATACCCTAAACTCTAAAAACCTTAAACTCTCAATCCTAAAACCCTCAACCTTAAATGCTAAGCCTTTTAATTTGGCTTCATATGATCATAGAGCAATTTTTGACTTGTCATTGAAAGAAGCTTTGTGTTTACTTAATCATTAAGCAACTTTTTTTGTCCACCGAAACGTAATTTGGCCTCTTATAACCTTGAAGTACCTTTTGACTTATCATCAAAAGAAGCTTTATGTTTACTTAATCGCTAAGCAACTTTTCTTTTTTCACTGAAAGGTTATTTGTGTTTTTTATAATCTTAGAGCATCTTACAACTTGTAATCGAAAGAAGCTTTGTGTTTACTTAATCATTAAGTAACTTTTTTTTTCCGCCGAAAGTTACTTTTCTTCTTGTAATGATGAATAATCTTTCTAAGGCCTACCGTCTCCCACTTTGAATGTTTCTGTTTCAGCAATTATGAAGAAGCTTTGTGTTTACTTAATCATTAAGTAACTTTTCTTTTTCTACCGAAATAAAATTTCACTTTTTATAATCATAGAGCATCTTTTACCTTGTCATCAAAAGAAGCTTTGTGTTTACTTAATCATTAAGTAATTTCTTTTCGTCGAAAATTTATTTTATTACTCGTAATGATGAAATATCTTTCTGAGGTCAAGTCTCTTTCACTTTGAGTACTTTCTTTTTGCATGAGTACGATCCAAATAATTAGAAACTAGAAGGATCGTCACCGATAAATGGGTCATACTAGACGTGGAAGTCTGTGGATGATTCTGCATCGTCATTTTCCATCTTCTTCACAAGTTTTTCAAATATTTTTTCATAAATTTTTTTCCTTACGAAACCCTACACCCTAAAAACCTATACCCTAAACTCTAAAAACCTTAAACTCTCAATCCTAAACCCTCAACCTTAAATGCTAAGCCTTTTAATTTGGCTTCATATGATCATAGAGCAATTTTTGACTTGTCATTGAAAGAAGCTTTGTGTTTACTTAATCATTAAGCAACTTTTTTTGTCCACCGAAAGTTACTTTTCTTCTTGTAATGATGAATAATCTTTCTAAGGCCTACCGTCTCCCACTTTGATTGTTTCTGTTTCAGCAATTATGTAGAAGCTTTGTGTTTACTTAATCATTAAGTAACTTTTCTTTTCTACCGAAATAAAATTTACTTTTTATAATCATAGAGCATCTTTTACCTTGTCATCAAAAGAAGCTTTGTGTTTACTTAATCATTAAGTAATTTCTTTTCGTCGAAAATTTATTTTATTACTCGTAATGATGAAATATCTTTCTGAGGTCAAGTCTCTTTCACTTTGAGTACTTTCTTTTTGCATTGAGTATCGATCCAAATAATTAGAAACTAGAAGGATCGTCACCGATAAATGGGTCATACTAGACGTGGAAGTCTGTGGATGATTCTGCATCGTCATTTTTCATCTTCTTCACAAGTTTTTCAAATATTTTTTCATAAATTTTTTTCCTTACGAAACCCTACACCCTAAAAACCTATACCCTAAACTCTAAAAACCTTAAACCCTCAATCCTAAACCCTCAACCTTAAATGCTAAGCCTTTTAATTTGGCTTCATATGATCATAGAGCAATTTTTGACTTGTCATTGAAAGAAGCTTTGTGTTTACTTAATCATTAAGCAACTTTTTTTGTCCACCGAAACGTAATTTGGCCTCTTATAACCTTGAAGTACCTTTTGACTTATCATCAAAAGAAGCTTTATGTTTACTTAATCGCTAAGCAACTTTTCTTTTTTCACTGAAAGGTTATTTGTTTTTTATAATCTTAGAGCATCTTACAACTTGTAATCGAAAGAAGCTTTGTGTTTACTTAATCATTAAGTAACTTTTTTTTTCCGCCGAAAGTTACTTTTCTTCTTGTAATGATGAATAATCTTTCTAAGGCCTACCGTCTCCCACTTTGAATGTTTCTGTTTCAGCAATTATGAAGAAGCTTTGTGTTTACTTAATCATTAAGTAACTTTTCTTTTTCTACCGAAATAAAATTTCACTTTTTATAATCATAGAGCATCTTTTACCTTGTCATCAAAAGAAGCTTTGTGTTTACTTAATCATTAAGTAATTTCTTTTCGTCGAAAATTTATTTTATTACTCGTAATGATGAAATATCTTTCTGAGGTCAAGTCTCTTTCACTTTGAGTACTTTCTTTTTGCAGTGAGTACGATCCAAATAATTAGAAACTAGAAGGATCGTCACCGATAAATGGGTCATACTAGACGTGGAAGTCTGTGGATGATTCTGCATCGTCATTTTCCATCTTCTTCACAAGTTTTTCAAATATTTTTTCATAAATTTTTTTCCTTACGAAACCCTACACCCTAAAAACCTATACCCTAAACTCTAAAAACCTTAAACCTCAATCCTAAACCCTAACCTTAAATGCTAAGCCTTTTAATTTGGCTTCAATGATCATAGAGCAATTTTGACTTTTCATGAAAAACTTTGTGTTTACTTAATCATTAAGCAACTTTTTTGTCCACGAAACGTAATTTGCCTCTTATAACCTTGAGTACCTTTTGACTATCATCAAAAGAAGCTTTTGTTTACTTAATCGCTAGCAACTTTTCTTTTTTCACGAAAGGTTATTTGGTTTTTTATAATCTTAGAGCATCTTACAACTTGTAATCGAAAGAAGCTTTGTGTTTACTTAATCATTAAGTAACTTTTTTTTTCCGCCGAAAGTTACTTTTCTTCTTGTAATGATGAATAATCTTTCTAAGGCCTACCGTCTCCCACTTTGAATGTTTTTGTTTCAGCAATTATGAAGAAGCTTTGTGTTTACTTAATCATTAAGTAACTTTTCTTTTTCTACCCGAAATAAAATTTCACTTTTTATAATCATAGAGAATCTTTTACCGTGTCATCAAAAAGAAGCTTTGTGTTTACTTAATCATTAAGTAATTTCTTTTCGTCGAAAATTTATTTTATTACTCGTAATGATGAAATATCTTTCTGAGGTCAAGTCTCTTTCACTTTGAGTACTTTCTTTTTGCATTGAGTACGATCCAAATAATTAGAAACTAGAAGGATCGTCACCGATAAATGGGTCATACTAGACGTGGAAGTCTGTGGATGATTCTGCATCGTCATTTTCCATCTTCTTCACAAGTTTTTCAAATATTTTTTCATAAATTTTTTTCCTTACGAAACCCTACACCCTAAAAACCTATACCCTAAACTCTAAAAACCTTAAACCCTCAATCCTAAACCCTCAACCTTAAATGCTAAGCCTTTTAATTTGGCTTCATATGATCATAGAGCAATTTTTGACTTGTCATTGAAAGAAGCTTTGTGTTTACTTAATCATTAAGCAACTTTTTTTTGTCCACCGACACGTAATTTGCCCTCTTATAACCTTGAAGTACCTTTTGACTTATCATCAAAAGAAGCTTTATGTTTACTTAATCGCTAAGCAACTTTTCTTTTTTCACTGAAAGGTTATTTGGTTTTTTATAATCTTAGAGCATCTTACAACTTGTAATCGAAAGAAGCTTTGTGTTTACTTAATCATTAAGTAACTTTTTTTTTCCGCCGAAAGTTACTTTTCTTCTTGTAATGATGAATAATCTTTCTAAGGCCTACCGTCTCCCACTTTGAATGTTTCTGTTTCAGCAATTATGAAGAAGCTTTGTGTTTACTTAATCATTAAGTAACTTTTCTTTTTCTACCGAAATAAAATTTGACTTTTTATAATCATAGAGCATCTTTTACCTTGTCATCAAAAGAAGCTTTGTGTTTACTTAATCATTAAGTAATTTCTTTTCGTCGAAAATTTATTTTATTACTCGTAATGATGAAATATCTTTCTGAGGTCAAGTCTCTTTCACTTTGAGTACTTTCTTTTTGCATTGAGTACGATCCAAATAATTAGAAACTAGAAGGATCGTCACCGATAAATGGGTCATACTAGACGTGGAAGTCTGTGGATGATTCTGCATCGTCATTTTCCATCTTCTTCACAAGTTTTTCAAATATTTTTTCATAAATTTTTTTCCTTACGAAACCCTACACCCTAAAAACCTATACCCTAAACTCTAAAAACCTTAAACTCTCAATCCTAAACCCTCAACCTTAAATGCTAAGCCTTTTAATTTGGCTTCATATGATCATAGAGCAATTTTTGACTTGTCATTGAAAGAAGCTTTGTGTTTACTTAATCATTAAGCAACTTTTTTTGTCCACCGACACGTAATTTGCCCTCTTATAACCTTGAAGTACCTTTTGACTTATCATCAAAAGAAGCTTTATGTTTACTTAATCGCTAAGCAACTTTTCTTTTTTCACTGAAAGGTTATTTGGTTTTTTATAATCTTAGAGCATCTTACAACTTGTAATCGAAAGAAGCTTTGTGTTTACTTAATCATTAAGTAACTTTTTTTTTCCGCCGAAAGTTACTTTTCTTCTTGTAATGATGAATAATCTTTCTAAGGCCTACCGTCTCCCACTTTGAATGTTTCTGTTTCAGCAATTATGAAGAAGCTTTGTGTTTACTTAATCATTAAGTAACTTTTCTTTTTCTACCGAAATAAAATTTAACTTTTTATAATCATAGAGCATCTTTTACCTTGTCATCAAAAGAAGCTTTGTGTTTACTTAATCATTAAGTAATTTCTTTTCGTCGAAAATTTATTTTATTACTCGTAATGATGAAATATCTTTCTGAGGTCAAGTCTCTTTCACTTTGAGTACTTTCTTTTTGCATGAGTACGATCCAAATAATTAGAAACTAGAAGGATCGTCACCGATAAATGGGTCATACTAGACGTGGAAGTCTGTGGATGATTCTGCATCGTCATTTTCCATCTTCTTCACAAGTTTTTCAAATATTTTTTCATAAACTTTTTTCCTTACGAAACCCTACACCCTAAAAATCTATACCCTAAACTCTAAAAACCTTAAACCCTCAATCCTAAACCCTCAACCTTAAATGCTAAGCCTTTTAATTTGGCTTCATATGATCATAGAGCAATTTTTGACTTGTCATTGAAAGAAGCTTTGTGTTTACTTAATCATTAAGCAACTTTTTTTTGTCCACCGAAACGTAATTTGGCCCTCTTATAACCTTGAAGTACCTTTTGACTTATCATCAAAAGAAGCTTTATGTTTACTTAATCGCTAAGCAACTTTTCTTTTTTCACTGAAAGGTTATTTGTTTTTTTATAATCTTAGAGCATCTTACAACTTGTAATCGAAAGAAGCTTTGTGTTTACTTAATCATTAAGTAACTTTTTTTTTCCGCCGAAAGTTACTTTTCTTCTTGTAATGATGAATAATCTTTCTAAGGCCTACCGTCTCCCACTTTGAATGTTTCTGTTTCAGCAATTATGAAGAAGCTTTGTGTTTACTTAATCATTAAGTAACTTTTCTTTTTCTACCGAAATAAAATTTGACTTTTTATAATCATAGAGCATCTTTTACCTTGTCATCAAAAGAAGCTTTGTGTTTACTTAATCATTAAGTAATTTCTTTTCGTCGAAAATTTATTTTATTACTCGTAATGATGAAATATCTTTCTGAGGTCAAGTCTCTTTCACTTTGAGTACTTTCTTTTTGCATTGAGTACGATCCAAATAATTAGAAACTAGAAGGATCGTCACCGATAAATGGGTCATACTAGACGTGGAAGTCTGTGGATGATTCTGCATCGTCATTTTCCATCTTCTTCATAAGTTTTTCAAATATTTTTTCATAAATTTTTTTCCTTACGAAACCCTACACCCTAAAAACCTATACCCTAAACTCTAAAAACCTTAAACTCTCAATCCTAAACCCTCAACCTTAAATGCTAAGCCTTTTAATTTGGCTTCATATGATCATAGAGCAATTTTTGACTTTTCATTGAAAGAAGCTTTGTGTTTACTTAATCATTAAGTAACTTTTTTTTTCCGCCGAAAGTTACTTTTCTTCTTGTAATGATGAATAATCTTTCTAAGGCCTACCGTCTCCCACTTTGAATGTTTCTGTTTCAGCAATTATGAAGAAGCTTTGTGTTTACTTAATCATTAAGTAACTTTTCTTTTTCTACCGAAATAAAATTTGACTTTTTATAATCATAGAGCATCTTTTACCTTGTCATCAAAAGAAGCTTTGTGTTTACTTAATCATTAAGTAATTTCTTTTTCGTCGAAAATTTATTTTATTACTCGTAATGATGAAATATCTTTCTGAAGGCAAGTCTCTTTCACTTTGAGTACTTTCTTTTTGCATTGAGTACGATCCAAATAATTAGAAACTAGAAGGATCGTCACCGATAAATGGGTCATACTAGACGTGGAAGTCTGTGGATGATTCTGCATCGTCATTTTCCATCTTCTTCACAAGTTTTTCAAATATTTTTTCATAAACTTTTTTCCTTACGAAACCCTAAACCCTAAAAATCTATACCCTAAACTCTAAAAACCTTAAACCCTCAATCCTAAACCCTCAACCTTAAATGCTAAGCCTTTTAATTTGGCTTCATATGATCATAGAGCAATTTTTGACTTGTCATTGAAAGAAGCTTTGTGTTTACTTAATCATTAAGCAACTTTTTTTGTCCACCGAAACGTAATTTGGCCTCTTATAACCTTGAAGTACCTTTTGACTTATCATCAAAAGAAGCTTTATGTTTACTTAATCGCTAAGCAACTTTTCTTTTTTCACTGAAAGGTTATTTGGTTTTTTATAATCTTAGAGCATCTTACAACTTGTAATCGAAAGAAGCTTTGTGTTTACTTAATCATTAAGTAACTTTTTTTTTCCGCCGAAAGTTACTTTTCTTCTTGTAATGATGAATAATCTTTCTAAGGCCTACCGTCTCCCACTTTGATTGTTTCTATTTCAGAAATAATTATAATCCAAATAATTAGAAACTAAAAGGATCGTCACCGATAAATGGGTCATATTCAGCGTGAAAGTCTGTGGATCATTCAGCATTATCATGTTCCATTCTCATGACAAGTTCTTTAAATATTTTTTCACAAATTTTTTTCCTTACGAAACCCAAAACCCTATGCCCTTAATCCTAAATCATAAAACCCTATGCCCTCAATCCTAAATCATAAAACCCTAACCCTAAAAATCTTACACCCTCAACCCAAAAGCATAAACCATAAATCTTAAAACCCTCAACCCTAAAACCTACGTATTTTAATTTGGCTTCATATGATTATAGAGCAATTTTGGACTTATCACTAAAAGAGGCTTTGTGTTTACTTAATCATTACCTAACTTTTCTTTTTCTACCAAAATAAAATTTGGCTTTTTATAATCAAGGAGCATCTTCTACCTTGTCATCAAAAGAAACTTTGTGTTTACTTAATCATTAAGTAATTTCTTTTCGTCGAAAATTATTTTATTACTTGTAATGATGAAATATCTTTCTGAGGTCAAGTCTCTTTCACTTTGAGTACTTTCTTTTTGCAATGAGTACGATCCAAATAATTAGAAACTAGAAGGATCGTCACCGATAAATGGGTCATACTAGACGTGGAAGTCTGTGGATGATTCTGCATCGTCATTTTCCATCTTCTTAACAAGTTTTTCAAATATTTTTTCATAAATTTTTTTCCTTACGAAACCTACACCCTAAAAACCTATACCCTAAACAATAAAAACCTTAAACTCTCAATCCTAAACCCTGAACCTTTAATGCTAAGCCTTTTAATTTGGCTTCATATGATCATAGAGCAATTTTTGACTTTTCATTGAAAGAAGCTTTGTGTTTACTTAATCATTAAGCAACTTTTTTGTCCACCGAAACGTAATTTAGCCTCTTCTAACCTTGAAGTACCTTTTCACTTATCATCAAAAAAAGCTTTTATGTTTACTTAATCGTTAACAAACTTTTCTTTTTCACTTAAAGGTTATTTGGTTTTTTATAATCTTAGAGCATCTTACAACTTGTAATCGAAAGAAGCTTTGTGTTTACTTAATCGTTAAGTAACTTTTTTTTCTCGCCGAAAGTTACTTTTCTTCTTTTAATGATGAAAAATCTTTCTAAGGCCTACCGTCTCCCACTTTGAATGTTTCTGTTTCAGCAATTATGAAGAAGCTTTTTGTTTACTTAATCATTAAGTAACTTTTCTTTTTCTACCGAAATAAAATTTGACTTTTTATAATCATAGAGCATCTTTTACCTTGTCATCAAAAGAAGCTTTGTGTTTACTTAATCATTAAGTAATTTCTTTTCGTCAAAAATTTATTTTATTACTTGTGATGATGAAATATCTTTCTGAGGTCAAGTGTCTTTCACTTTGAGTACTTTCTTTTTGCAATAAGTACGATCCAAATAATTAGAAACTAGAAGGATCATCACCGATAAATGGGTCATACTAGACGTGGAAGTCTGTGGATGATTCTGCATCGTCATTTTCCATCTTCTTCACAAGTTTTTCAAATATTTTTTCATAAATTTTTTTCCTTACGAAACCCTATGACCCCTAAACAAACCCTAAAAACCTTAAACTCTCCCTAATCCTAAACCCTCAACCTTAAATCGCTAAGCCTTTTAATTTGGCTTCATATGATCATAGAGCAATTTTTGACTGTCATTGAAAGAAGCTTTGTGTTTACTTAATCATTAAGCAACTTTTTTTGTCCACCGAAACGTAATTTGGCCTCTTATAATCTTGAAGTACCTTTTGACTTATCATCAAAAGAAGCTTTATGTTTACTTAATCGCTAAGCAACTTTTCTTTTTTCACTGAAAGATTATTTGGTTTTTTTATAATTTTAGAGCATCTTATAACTTGTAATCGAAAGAATCTTTGTGTTTACTTAATCATTAAGTAACTTTTTTTTTCCGCCGAAAGTTACTTTTCTTCTTGTAATGATCAAAAATCCTTCTAAGGCCTGCCGCCTCCCACTTTGAATGTTTCTGTTTCAACAATTATTATAATCCAAATAATTAGAAACTAAAAGGATCGTCACCGATAAATGGGTCATACTCAGCGTGAAAGTCTGTGGATGATTCATGCATCATCGTGTTCCATGTTCTTCACTAGTTCATTAAATATTTTTTCACAAATTTTTTTCCTTACGAAACCCCCTAAACACCCTAAAACCTAACAAACCTATACCCTAAACAATAAAAACCTTAAACTCTCAATCCTAAACCTAAACCCTCAACCTTAAATGCTAAGCCTTTTAATTTGGCTTCATATGATCATAGAGCAATTTTTGACTTGTCATCGAAAGAAGCTTTGTGTTTACTTAATCATTAAGCACTTTTTTTTCCACCGAAACGTAATTTGGCTCTTATAACCTTAAGTACCCTTTGACTTATCATCAAAAAAAGCTTTGTGTTTACTTAATCACTAAGTACTTTTCTTTTTCACTCGAAACGTTATTTGCTTCTTATAATCTTAGAGCATCTTTTCAACTTGTAATCGAAAGAAGCTTTGTGTTTACTTAATCATTAAGTAACTTTTTTTCCCTCGAAAGTTACTTTTCTTCTTGTAATGATGAAAACATCTTTCTAAGGCCTACGTGTCTCCCACTTTGAATGTTTCTGTTTTGAGCAATGATTATGATCCAAATAATTAGAAAACTAAAAGGATCTCACCGTAAATGGGTAATACTCAGCGTGAAAGTTTGTGGATGATTCTACATCATCATCTTCCGTCTTATTCACAAGTTCTTCAAATATTTTCTTCATAAATTTTTTACCTTATGAAACCCTTAACCCTAAAAATCCTAAACCCTAAACCCTAAACCTAAACCCTAATACCCTAAACCCTAAAAACCCTAAACCCTAAAACCCTAAACCCTAAGCCTTCTAATTTGGCTTCATATGATCATAGAGCAATTTTTGACTTGTCATCGAAAAGAAGCTTTGTGTTTACTTAATCATTAAGTAACTTTTTTTTTCTACCAAAACGTAATTTGGCTTTCTTATAATCATAGAACATCTTTTAACTTTGATCATCAAAAGAAGCTTTGTGTTTACTTAATCATTAAGCAACTTTTCTTTTTTACCGAAGGTTATTTGTTTTTTATAATCTGAGATCTTATAACTTGTAATCGAAAGAAGTTTTATGTTTACTTAATCTTAGTAACTTTTTTTTTCGGCAAAGTTACTTTACTTCTTGTAATGATGAAACATTTTTGTAGGCCTCGTGTCTCCCACTTTGAATAGTTTCTGTTGAGCAATGATTATGATCCAAATAATTAGAAAACTAAAAGGATCATCACCGTAAATGGGTCATACTCAGCGTGAAAGTCTGTGGATGATTCTGCATCGTCATCTTCCTTTTTATTCACAAGTTCTTCAAATATTTTTTCATAAATTTTTTACCTTACGAAACCCTCAACCCTAAACCCTAAACCCTAAAAACCCTATACCCCAAACCTTAAACCTAAAAAAACCCTAAACCCTAAGCTCTAAACTCTTAAAACCCTAAACCCTAAGCTCTAAACTCTAATACCCTAAATCCTAAAAACCCTAAACCCTAAACCCTAAAACCCTAAACCCTAAGCCTTCTAATTTGGCTTCATATGATCATAGAGCAATTTTTGACTTGTCATTGAAAGAAGCTTTGTGTTTACTTAATCATTAAGCAACTTTTTTTGTCTACTGAAACGTAATTTGGCTTCTTATAATCTTGAAGTACCTTTTGACTTATCATCAAAAGAAGCTTTATGTTTACTTAATCATTAAGCAACTTTTCTTTTTTCACCGAAGGTTATTTGGTTTTTTATAATCTTAGAGTATCTTATAACTTGTAATCAAAAGAAGTTTTGTGTTTACTTAATCATTAAGTAACTTTTTTTTTCCGGCGAAAGTTACTTTACTTCTTGTAATGATAAAAATCTTTCTAAGGCCTACTCTTCTCCCACTTTGAATAGTTTCTATTTCAGCAATTATTATGATCCAAATAATTAAAAACTAAAAGGATCATCACCGATAAATGGGTCATACTCAGCGTGGAAGTCTGTGGATGATTCTGCATCGTCATCTTCCATCTTCTTCACAAGTTCATCAAATATTTTTTTATAAATTTTTTTCCTTACGAAACCCTATATCCTAAACCCTCAACCCTAAATCCTAAAACCCTAAAAACCTTACACCCTCAAACCCTAAAACCTAAACCCTAAATTCTAAAACCCTCAAACCCTAAACCCTAAACATTTTAATTTGACTTCATATGATCATAGAGCAATTTTTGTTTTATCATTGAAAGAGGCTTTGTGTTTACTTAATCATTAAGCAACTTTTTTTGTCCATCGAATTGTAATTTGGCTTCTTATAATCTTGAACTACCTTTTAACTTATCATCAAAAGAAGCTTTGTGTTTACTTAATCATTAAGTAACTTTTCTATTTCCACCAAAACGCAAATTTGCCTTCTTATAATCATTGAGCTTCCTTTTAACTTGTCATCGAAAGAAACTTAGTGTTTACTTAATCATTAAGTTACTCTTTTTTCGCTGAAAATTACTTTACTTCTTGTAATGATAAAACATCTTTCTAAGGCCTAGTTTCTCCAACTATGAATAGTTTCTATTTGAACAATAATTATGATCCAAATAATTAGAAACCAAAAATATCATCACCAGTAAATGGGTCATACTCAGCGTGGAAGTTTATGGATGATTCTACATTGTCATCTTCCATCTTCTTCGTAAGTTCTTAAAATATTCTTTCGTAAATTTTTTTCCTTACAAACCGTAAACCCTAAACAGTAAACCCTAAAATCCTATACCCTAAACCCTTAACCTTAAACCCTAAAACCTAAACCCCAAAAACCTTAAACCTTATACCCTAAACCCTAAAAACCGTAAACCCTAAACCTTAAACCCTAAAAACCCTAATCCCGAAAACCATCAACCCTAGGCCCTAAACCCTAAAACTCTAAACCCTCAACCCTAAACCCTAAGTCTTCTAATTTAACTTCATATGATCACAGAGCAATTTTTGACTTGTCATCGAAATAAACTTTATGTTTACTTAATCATTAAGCACTTTTTTTCCGCCAAAATCTAATTTGGCTTGTTATAATCTTGAAGTACCTTTTAACTTATCATCAAAAGAAGCTTTGTGTTTACCTAATCACTAAGTAGCTTTTCTATTTCTATCGAAACGTGATTTGCCTTCTTATAATCGTAGAGCATCTTTTAACTTGTAATCAAAAGAAGCTTCGTGTTTACTTAATCATCAAGTAACTTTTTTTTTCGCCGAAAGTTACTTTACTTCTTATAATGATGAAACATTTTTGTAAGGCCTCGTGTCTCCCACTTTGAATAGTTTCTGTTTGGAGCAATGATTATGATCCAAATAATTAGAAAGTAAAAGGATAATCATCGGTAAATGGGTCAAACTCAGCGTGAAAGTCTGTGGATGATTCTACATCGTCATCTTCCGTCTTCTTCACAAGTTCTTAAAATATTTTTATCATAAATTTTTTACCTTACGAAACCCTAAACCCTAAAACTAACCCTAAACCCTAACCTTAAACCCTAAAACACTAAACCGCAAGAACCTTAAACCTTATACCCTAAACCCTACAACCGTAACCCCTAAACCTTAAACCCTAAAAACCCTAATCCCAAAACTCTCAACCCTAGCCCTAAACCCTAAAACTCTAAACCCTCAACCCTAAGTCTTCTAATTTAACTTCATATGATCATGGAGCAATTTTTGAGTTGTCATCGAAAGAAGCTTTGTGTTTACTTAATCATTAAGCACTTTTTTTTCCACCAAAATCTAATTTGGCTTCTTATAATCTTGAAGTACCTTTTAACTTATTATCAAAAGAAGCTTTCTTTTTACCTAATCACTAAGTAACTTTTCTATTTCCATCGAAATGTAATTTGCCTTCTTATAATCGTAGAGCATCTTTAAACTTGTCATTGAAAGAAGCTTCGTGTTTACTTAATCATTAAGTAATTTTTTTTTCGGGCAAAAGTTACCTTTATTTCTTATAATGATGAAACATTTTTGTAAGGCCTCGTGTCTCCCATTTTGAATAGTTTCTGTTGGAGCAATGATTATGATCCAAATAATTAGAAAGTAAAAGGATAATCACCAGTAAATGGGTCAAACTCAGCGTGATAGTCAGTGGATGATTCTGCATCGTCATCTTCTGTCTTATTCACAAGTTCTTCAAATATTTTTTCATAAATTTTTTACCTTACGAAACCCTCAACCCTAAACCCCAAAAACCCAAAACCCTTGTCCCAGAAACCTTAAACCTAAAAAAACCCTAACCTTTAAACTCTAAAAACCCTAAACCTTAAGCTCCCTAAACTCTTAAAACCCTAAATCCTAAAAACCCTAAACCTTAAGCTTTCTAATTTGGCTTCATATGATCGTAGAGCAATTTTATGACTTGTATCGAAAGAAACTTTGTGTTTACTCTAATCATTAAGCAACTTTTTTTTTCCACCGAAACATAATTTGGCTTCTTATAAACTTGAAGTACCTTTTAATTTATCATCAAAACAAGCTTTGTATTTACTTAATCATTAAGTAACTTTTCTTTTTTCTACCGAAACAGAATTTACCTTCTCATAATCATGGAGCATCTTTTCACTTGTCATCAAAAGAAGTTTTATGTTTACTTAATCATTAAGTAACTCTTTTTCTCTGCCGAAAGTTACTTTATTTCTTGTAATGATGAAACATCTTTTTTCAGGCTTAGTGATATGCCTTAAAGGATCTTCAACGGTGAATCAAGATCTAACGGGTATATTTTTTTAGGGTTTTTGTGGATGGAAAGAGGTGCTGGGATATAGTATAATTGTTGGGTGGATGAAAATTCGTACTTGAAGTAATTTATTGGGTCTATAGAGGTATTTTAAGGAAGCTAAAGGGTTATGTACGAATTTGAAGTGAGAATGTGATAGAGATAGTTTATGAAAAGTTTAAGAATTAAAACTAATTAATCAAGTTTGATAAGATTAGATCGCCATAAACAAGATTACTAAGTTGATTCGCTACACTCTAAGATAGAAGAAAGAAAGAGTGATGAAAATCGATAGATAATTTGCCACTAAACAAAGAATTTGTTTAGATAAGAATTTGGATGCAACGAAGCAAAATTCTGCTTATTCCTCCAAACTGTATAATTACAAGCAATAATGCCGTATTTATAGTAATGACAGTCTTTCCATATCTAACTTATACTAAAACACCTAATTCACCTATGATAAGGATTCTTAAGTAAATAAGGACTACTAAGTCATCTAGAATTTCTACGAAGATAAGCCTAATATATTGGGTTCCTAAGCTTACTTAAGATTTTACTTGTAAAACCCTACTTGATCTTAAACTCCTTGCCTAGTGATATTTTCTGTTGCTGCTAGAATTCTCCATATCATGGATATCCTTTGTTAATGAGAATTAATCTTTTTTGGATGGCAGTAACTTCATTTCCATAATTGAGCATATCACCTAGTGTCTCCCACTTTTAATAATTTCTGTAGGAGTAATGATTATTATCCAAATAATTAGAAACTAAAAGTATCATGTCTGGTAAATAGGTCAAACTCAGCAAGGAAGTTTGTGGATGATTCTGCATCATCATCTTCTATTCTTTTCACAAATTCTTCAAATATTTTTTCATAAATTTTTTTCCTTACGAAACTCCAAACCCCAAACTATACACCTCAAAAACCCAAAACCCCCAAACCCTAAACCAAAATCCTTATCCCCTAAGCCCTCCACCCCCATCCGCCAACCCCTAGCCCTCAATTCTAAACCTTTAACCCTTAACCCTATAGCATATAAAAAAAAGGAAGACAAGCAAATATGTCAAGATTTTGTAAATTTGGTTTATAACTGAACCAGACCTCAAACGGTATTTTTTCTTATAAACCTCTACTTTGCAACCTATGTAATAGACAAACTGTCGTGTTTGTAGATTCTACCGAAAGATTCTTTGGCAAATCCTTTTCATGAAGCATACACCTCCCTATCTCCTTGATACTCCAATTTTTTCCTCACTTACACCATTCTATTGTAGAGTATAAGGTCCTTTGAATCGTTAGTCAGTACCTGCTTCTTCACAAAACTTGTAAAAGGTTTTATTTGTGTACTATTTTCCATTGCCCGACTTTATTTTGCGTAGCCTATAATCACTTTCATTCTTTACCCATGCTTTAAAGTTCCAAAATATATTGACAACCTCAAGTTTGGATTTGAGAAAATAGACCTAACAAAATCTAGTATAATCATCCATAAAGATAATATATCATTTATTGCTATTCAAGTAAGGAGTTGCTTGAGGTCTTCCAACATCGACATGTACAAGTTAGAGCTTGTGTGATGCTCTTCAAGTTGATTGAGGAAATGGTTTTTTAACTTTCTTTTTATATTGACAAGCCACACAATCTAGTAATTTATCCTCCAACATCGACACACCCTTCACAAAGCTACCAATACACTTAGACTGATATATGTTTACCTGATAAAAATAATAAAATTGGCTTTCTTGTCATAAGCTAAACCCGATCTTTGCAGAGTTGTTGATGGTCCTGGACCAGGCTTAACACGTTGCTGAATGGAACAGAACATGCTACCAATACACTGCAAAGAAACAGTCAAAATACAAAATAATTTTCAAGCACCACATCCACCAAGGCAAACATTTACAAATTCTGAGGCCAACACAGAGACCTTCTTAAATGTTCAGAGAGATATCATGGAATACTAATCTAGGTACGCTGTATTATGATTGATAGACACAGATGACTCCTCGATCTAACCATTTGACTCAAAAACAACTTTATTTTTTTAAACAATAAAAACTATCATAATGCAACAAACTAAAAAGCATGAAGATCATTTTTCATGAGCACTGCCTCAATAAATTGCCAAATCAAATGGACCACGAGCCCAAGTGTCAGTGCGAGATAGAATTTCATTGACAAGCAAAAAAGTAACATGCAAATCAAAAAATGCTGAAAAAGTCAGCTTCTATTTATGGTAAATAGACAAATATCAGATACAATATATTAATCAGAAAACCAATTTGGTGGCAATATCTTTGCCAGGTTTAGAGAAACAACTCTAGAGACATTGAATATCTTGCAAATACGCCGAGATAAACACAGCCAGTGCGCAGATAGAAAGACCAAGCAAGGGACCAGCAGGAATCAGTTTCCGAGTAGCAGCCAACCGTATACCTGGAAACATTAGCAAAAAGGAAAAAAGAATATAAGATACAATCTTTAACTGGCAGGCATTAAGAAACCAAATAAAAATTCCTCCAAATTATTATCCAAGCTCGCAATTTAAATAAATGGGGGAAGCATGAGAATGCCATACCAAATACAGAAGAGAAAAGGAAGGCAGATCCAAACCCAAGGGCATCACCAATAGCTTTTGTGTCTGGTGATTGCAAAAGATAACAAACCTACAAGGGAAAATCAAATATTTTGTGGTAAAATATTGATCTTCTATAGGAAAATCTTACTTGTTATTATGAAACAACATTATACAACCATATTTAGGTTGTAGTTTCTCCATTTCTGCTCTTTCAGCATTTAAACCACAACATAAGAAAAATGCAACCACTTTAAAATGTACAAACAACAAAGCAAATTAATGCAGCTAAATACATTATTTTTTCAATCTTTACACCAGAGTATTCATCTCAATAGCCACGTGCCAAATGAAAAGGTCCACATACTGCCACAAAATATAAGGGAGCCACAACATGCTATAAATGCAGTTTATGACACAAAGACCTACATATTTCCTCCCAATGCCTTAAATTATTTGTTTAGCTTCAGTTTTCTCAAGCACGATCATCCTCATCACATTGCCACAATATTGCAAATGAAAAAATTCAAACAAATTATTTGAGATGAACATTAGCCAAATGGCGTTGTCTTTTAATTGCTGTGAAGGGGATTTTTAGAGCAGGTGGCAAGTTATCAGCTATTGAAACTCAGATGAAGACCTAAAGGGAGAGTGAGGCAATTCCCACTAAGATAGTACGGCAGTTGTATGATTGTATTAAGAGTGCACAGAGAGTTAAAAGGGAAATAAAAGACAGATCGCATCTGAAGAAAGTAAATCTTCTTCAACAATGGGTAGATAGAAACCAAGTGTGGCAAAAAATTCGTCAAAATGATTAGAGGAGTCCACCTAGAAACTGGTCATGGTTCATTATAGCATAGAGGGAAAGTCATTCAATTGATAGAAACCTGTCTGACCTGTCATAACAATGCTGGCTATCACATGCCAATGACTCCTGAGCTATCACTAGAAGAGTTCCAGAAAAGTCTGTACTCCCTTAAGAGGGATAGTAATGAGAGCATCCCTATAGGAGGTCACCGAGCTCTACGTAGGTATGAGTCTTCTACCAAGCCAAAAACATCAAGGTAGACTATGGACAGTCTTGGCAGAGTTTTCCATCTGAGTTTCCGATGCCCTCCTCCCAGCCAGGCAAACTCCACGCTTGGTCATCTGTGAGTTCTTTCTCTGTTTTGATGGGAGTGGCTTGCTTCACAGCTTTTGCAAAAGTTCGATGATGGGCAGAAAAGAATTCTTGCTGAGGATTTAAAACATGCTTGCCTAAAACTCATTCTATACCATTTTAGGAGGACAGCTCCAATTATGGTATACAAGCAATTTGGGCAGAAAGGTGAAAACTTGTAGAGTGTTAAGGTTCGTTTAGTGGTTTACTAGCGCTCAAAACCTGTCAACGTGCTTATCATCTTCAAAATGTGGCACTAAGAATGCAAATGCAAGCTAAAGCCTAGGAGTTGAAATGATAAGATTATTAGACAGACCCTACTAATCTGAACAATGAAAAGTCTGAATGGTCTTGCACAAAATTTCATGTTTGAAGAAGGTGAACTGGAGAAGGTAAAAGACAAAGTTCAGACAAACTTACAGATGCCATAAGAGCAGCCCCCGTCAGCCCGCCAAAAAATGAACCCTTACTCCCCGATTTCGCAACTGGACGCAAACGAAGAGAGGCAATGCAATGCAATTCAAAATAAACGAGTAAATAAAGGAAATTAAAAATTTTTAAAAAATGTATAACATACAAGCAAAGAGACCGCCCCCAAGAAGTAGAATTCCGTATGCAGCTGA
Source organism: Xylocarpus granatum (assembly GCA_019650275.1). Taxonomy (NCBI): domain Eukaryota; kingdom Viridiplantae; phylum Streptophyta; class Magnoliopsida; order Sapindales; family Meliaceae; genus Xylocarpus; species Xylocarpus granatum. The sequence goes on from BNST01002044.1 coordinate 24,742, forward strand.
GGTGGCAGGGGCGAGTTCTGCCACTTCCAGTTGAGATTTGCAGCAGAGACGACGCCGTGTCCTGATTTTGAGTTTCCCATTCCTCAAACAAGCAGCACCAGAGATGCCAAAAGACAAACTCATTACTCGATCCCTCTTCTCATTCTTATAGATATCACTACGATTAGTATTGGATGCTGAAAATTTGGTACAAACTGGCGGCGGAAGCAGTAAACTGCACGACATCCTCAATCAATCCTCGCACTCAAAATCATCATTGGGAAATTGTGTTATTTCAAGCCTCATCTAAAAATGGTGACATGGGCCATCGGCCCAGTGTATGTAAGTCTTCCAAAGTATTTAGCCTTCAACTGTTTTGAGCTAATCGAATTTCTCGCAGGGACACCTCAAAGAAGGTGTCTCTGCAATCTGTATTGCCAGTATTATTGCAACGTTTTCACTACCTTTAATATTGTTATTAAATACTTCAAAAATATTTCTGTATTTATTATTTATTGGATAAAGGAGTGGATTAAGCTAAATTCATTTTTTAGTATAGCACGGGATGCGACTGGTAATAAGATGGAATCTCATTTTTTTGTATACTGTGACGAAATTTTTTATCAATGAGAGTAAGAAATATCTCAAAACAGAAAATTGGAGTGTGCTCTAGGTAAAATTTCGACTGACGTGTTGGAAATATATATAACATAATTATGAAGCTTGATCAATTTCTGGAGCAATTATCTATAAATACTAGCATCAGACCGGAGCATAAAATGCCCTAGAATTTTGGCATTGGCTGGATTGAACTAAATGGAGGAGCAACTGCGACTGCAACTCCGGTGTTGTGAATGTGAATTTGAGAGTGAACTTGTCCGCTAAGTCATCGACGGAGTCAACTTAAAGAAAAAGAATATGAGCCTAAATCATTATAAGGTTTAAGCATATATATATATAGAGAGAGAGAGAGAGAGAGAGGTGGGGAATAAATTCTTATAATTAAACACTATTATGGTACCCTAATATCTGAGATTTATTTAACAAATAGTAGGATTAGATTCGGATTTCCTTCTTAAAAATTAATGACATAAAATAGAGAGAGAAGCATAGAGGGAACTAGAGAAAAGGCTTACTAGTTGGATGTTCTGTAATACAGTTTTCTCAATCTCAAGTATAATAATTTCATGAAAATTTTTAATGTTTCCTATCACATTCACTTACTGTTGGCACAGACATAATGTGTTCCCGGATTTGAAGAGTAAAAAATAAAATACATCAATTTACAAGTTTACACAATCGAGGTGTTTGTCACCGTCGAATTTTTATTTGAATAATGGCGAATCTTTCTGTGATGGGGAAAGGAAGGAAAATGAAGAAATTTTGTCCTTCATATTCTTCAAAATTTGGGTGGCAGAAGGCCTGAGAATAAGGGACTGGCGAAGGCAGAGAGATGAAATGGATAGCATGGCTCTGGCTTCTTCCAGGTCAAAGTCCCCCTTCAGTCGTGGATCCACCATTGCTGCCACTTTTATGGCTTCACATTCCGCAACATCCTTGAGCATTGGTGCCGCTTTAGACGTCAACAGCTGACATCTCTCCGGACAAATGGCCTCCATCCCCGTTACAAGTTCCAAAATGATGACTCCAAAGCTGTATACATCATTTTTCGTTGAGGATATGCCAGTCCTTAGGTAGTGGGGATCTGTATAACCTGGAGAACCAATCATCAGTTGCTTGAACCTCGATGGAGAAGGAGACAAAGAGGAACAAGAAGGTGGCATCACAGCGGAAGAAAACCCCATCTTTGCAGACCCAAAATCGCACAGCTTGCAGTTGAGATGCTCGTCTAGGAGGATGTTTGAAGCTTTGATGTCACCATGTACTATGTGAAGGGTGCATTTCTCATGCAGATATTCAATTGCTTGCACAAGCTGGAAAGCTATAGCCATGCGGCTTCTCCATGGAAGTGCCGCTTCCCTTTCATCGTTCCTTCCATGGAGCTTCTCGTGCAGGTTCCCGTTGGGCACATACTCAAAAACCAAGGCACCTTCATCCGAATGCACACTTAGCAATCAATATATATACAGAAATTTCAGACATCGAAATTTATATATATATATATATATGAAGCAAAACCCGATTTCCGAGCGTAAGGTACCTCTATCATCACAGTAGCCGAAAAGCTTGACAATATTGTCATGGTCAAGGCGGAGCAGGATATTAAGTTCGTGCTTGGAGACCTGATCGAGACGATCGCTACCAACATGGATCTTGACAGCCCCATGAGTTGAATCAGGCAAGCGAGCCAGATAGATATTGCTAAACCCTCCTGATCCAATCACTTGCGAGAAATTCTTGGTCAACCTCTCTATGTCGTCCCAACTGTACTTCTTAATGGAACATACGTCGTCAGGCTTGATACCCTGACCAACAAGAACGCCAACTTGATTGGTGGATCTGCCTCTCGATTTTTTGATTCTGAACAACTTGTTGAAGAATCCCATCAGAAAGAGAATGGCTAGTATGATCAGGAACAAAGCAGAAAGACTGATAGCAATGACAAGCTTAGGGTGAACGTGATGGTGTGGCAAAGCCGGTTCTGTGGATTTTAAAGGAGGTGTCGGTGGGTTAGTGTTGTTGGTAGTAATAGAAGCGGCGGTGGGTGTGGGATAGGAACGGACGCAGAAGGTGAGTCGAGAGGAAAAAGATAGAAATAGCAAATAGAAAGTGGAAGGGATGGACCAACCACACCAACACCCACGCCCACGACCAGGAACACGTACAAATAGAAAAGCAGAACTACAGTGAGGACTAGAAGTAGAACTCGGACACAATCTTAAGATCCATTGCCCTTTGTTAGTCATGGACATACCCTTAGATTTGTCGGATGTCAACCCCTGAGAGATAGAATCACAGTCCTTGATCCGTTGCGATCTGTGTGGCGTAGACGAAGACATGAAGCCTCCTATTATTTATCATAAGATCCACTCTCTCCCTCAATAATTGATATCATTTTCTGAATAAACATATATGATAATTACTTTTATTTATTAGGTTAAATAATATTTTAGTGTGAAACATGCGTGATTTAAATATTGTGGCGTGCTAACATCAACACGCATAAATGATAATTTAATTAAAAATAATAATAATAAATGATTTTCTTATTTATTAGTCAAATTAGGAAGGGGTTTTATTAGTCAAATTAGGGAGGGGTAGATTACTAATTTTTTGAATTCGTAATGTTCCTATGATTGATTTGGTATAATTAACACAATTTACATTTTTTGACTTCGAAAGTGGATTCAATCCATACAACTTCAATTTTCAAGAACAGCAAATAAAGGAACCATATTATTAAGTGGGTGTTATTTGTATTTTTCTAAATGTAATGAGATTTTTTTATTTAATAATTTGAGAATATAAACTATTTATATAAAATATAAAATTTTATTTTTTATTATTATAATGGTAATAGAAATTTTGAATATATATATATACACACACACAAAAGAATATGAGCATTTTTAAATATGTGGTTAGATGGGTATATTGTTAAAAGAAAATTAAAGGCAAATGACTTTAACTTTGTTCAATTTGCTATTTTTAATTAAATTACGATTCAATGATTATCTATTAAATAAGAGAGGGTTCCTTCAGGTCCGTGTTTTGTCTTTTTTATCAAGAGTATAAAAAGTTTTTATACCAGTTTAGTTGAAACCAAGTTTTTGGCAGGCTGCTAATATTTTTTGTGAAGTCAACGGGATTATATTATATTATATAGAGTTAAGAAGGTTTTTTTTTAATTTTAATTTTTTAATAACTGCTAATTAATTTATTATATTATGAACATCACAAAAATAAAATTTACAATACTGCCCCCTAATTTTGATAAATACAATATATATTATTAATGTTAGTTACATAATGGTCAGAAAAATACCAAAAAGCTTGCCCATACTCTAAATGGGTGCTTACGAAGAATTATTTAGGTTTTCTTTAATTTAAATGTAAAATATTATGTTATTAAATTTATAATGTGTTAAAATGTATGTGAACAAATGTCACCGCGATCAATTATTAGTTTGAAGATAAATTGCACAAATTTTTATGTTTAATTATTTATAATTAATTAACTTTTAAATTTTGAAAAAATATTTTTCTTATTAACTTTTATAGTATATTTGACTTTATATAGATATTAGTAAATTTATTGTATTTTGCCTACACAAATGGTCTTAGATGGATTTTAATTTACATCTTCGCACCAAACGACTTTTTAATGTCTTCTTAGTTTGCCAAAATGACGAACAAAGGCTGAAAATTTTGTATTTAGCGACCTATGATGTAGGGTATATTTGGTATCAAAATGATTTAGAGTCTATATTACGTGAAATTTTTAAAAAATAAAATAATATCAAGTAGAAATGAAAGGCAGGCCTTATCGTGCAATTACTATTTTTTTAAAATTTTTTTTCTATAGAAGGAGGGGATGCTACGTTTGGTCAACAACGCGTAATTATTTTTTAAAAAATTTAAAATTATTTTAATTAATTGATTAAAATTAAAGACTTTATTATTAAAAAGTGTTAGAAGATTAACGACTTATTACGGAGGGATGTTAATTTTTAGAAAATATGCTGCCATTGATTTCACCAAGCCCAACAGAAGAAGTATGCAAAAATATTGCTGTTTATTAATTTGTAGCGGTCACTTCCGGTCGCCAAGACTGCGGATTGGACAAAAAGGACATTTTAATAATAAATTCTCAAAATCTTTCGAAACCGCCAAACAGAGACAAGGGAAAATAGAAATCATCACGATAAAAAACATCTTTTGTTCTTTGTGAGTCAATTACCAAACTCTCGCTTCTTTTCGCTTCGTTTGTCGTTTGCCTGCTTTCTCCTTTCCTCAGCATTCATCATCGAAGTGGAAATGAGCATCGGCGGTGATGTCTATGATGTCTTACTGTAATAGTATTAATGATGGTTATGATCTCCGTCTTCATGAGAAGAATTCATGCCGATCACCGCTTCTTCGTAGCCAAAGCCGTCGATGGAGACTTAGTCGCACTGTCACTGCTGTTGTGATGGTGGCTGCACTCCTCCTCTCCACCACTTTATGGCTATCTGTTGTTTTTCCCGGTACCACTACACGTTGCTGGTTACGCTGTAGGGAGAGGGAAGGAAGTCCCCATTCCCATTCTCATACTCCTACTCCTACTCCTACTATCCCCTGGATGAAGAAGACAGCCCTTTCCCCATCAGCGCCGCCACCTTCCTCCAACAACCGTAATCGCAGCCCTTCCTAGCAAAAGGAGAGATTAGGCTGTGGAAACAGCGCAAGGAGTTTGTAGGTTGTGGTGGCTTCCCAACGACATGCGGGGTCACGTCAGGTTGGAAGAGCAGGTAGCTCTTGAGAAAGACGATGATTCTTTGCCTCCTGTTAAGGTCTCCGAGGACATTTCCCGCTTCCGGTACACCAATCCCACCGGTCATCCTTCTAAATCCCAGATCTCTCGCATTGTCATCGAGTGCTTTTGTCTCGGACTGCCTAACGTTCGCTGGTTTGTTCTTGGTGATGACGATACCATTTTCAATGCTGATAATTTGGTTGCGGTTCTTAGCCTTCTGAGATGGTTTACGTAGGTAGTCCCTCCGAGTGCCGTACATATTTCAGTCACTCTATGGCCTTTGGTGATGGTGGAATTGCCATCAGCTATCTCCTTGCAGAGGCTCTCACCAAGGTTCACAACGACTGTCTCGAGAGATGTCCTAAACTATACGGAAGTGATGATCGCTTACACGCCTGCATTTCTGAACTCGGTATTCCTTTAACTGTGGAACATGGTTTCCACCTGGTAATTCAACCTCTCTATCTATGTCGATGCTTTTAGTTTTTGGCTTATATGCACATAAATGGCTTAATCTCTGCTGTATGACATTTTTATTTGAAAATAAAGATTACACATCGACATTGTAGGTGTAAGATAATTAAATGTTGCTATAATTTATGAATTTATCTTTCTTCACATTTGTTGCCGTGAGATATTAGGGCTACTGCTCATGGTCTTCTATCCTCTCACCCTATCGCACCATTTGTGTCCCTTCACCTTGTAGAAGCCGTGGATCCTTTTTATCCTGGTTTGACTTCTGCGGATGGTTTAAAACTCTTCACCAAAGCCGGGACAGCTGACCGTAGGAGCTTTTTACAGCGATCAATTTGATATGACTGGACAGGCCATAATACGTTTTTAGTCTCACTTGGTGATGTCGTTCAAGTCTTCCCAAACATTTTACTTCCCCGTGAGAAGTAACCATTTTGACACCAGGGATCCACATAGATCCGTTTGTAAAAAGCCTGTCCTCTTCTTTTTGAAAGATGTAGAAAGACAAGGCAATAGTACTGTGGGTTTATACGCATGAACCACAGGAAAGGATTATTTAAAAAGAAAAGTGTTCTGCTTCCCCCATTCATCTCCTCTGCAACATGTCAACAATATCCACGTGTTGGGCTATCCTCTGCGGAAGAATTGGCATTTGGTGCGTTTGTTTCTTTTATTTTTCCTCCTTCTTGTGTTATCTCACTATCTGTTTTCTATTAGTTTCAATGTCTTTGGACAGGTACGACGTCGTTTATGTTGTAAAATAAACCAAAGTAGTAATGAAATCCTTAAAATGACAGTTGCACAATGTGGCAAGGGATCTTTGAGTGCTGCTACTGATTCTGTCTAAATGGTGGGTGGGATGGTGGAAAGGGAGCTTTGCACTGTTTACAGTATGATATTGATAGTTCAGTTAAGAATATGGAGCTCAACTATCTTATGTTTTATATAATTAGCCACATTGACTTTGCATCTGTTCTGCAACAGCCCTCAGTCAGCTGACATCTGGCATCTGAAGAGGAGTGTTCAAATTTTTAGCTTGGTGATCCATTCTTTGCGTTCATTTTTTTTTCAGAAGGTAATTAATTATAGACCAACACCTAAACCATTGGAACTTTCAATCGAAGTGAGCAAAGTATTAGTTGTTTACATCATGAATTGCCTAACTACGCTGTACCTCTAAGATTCTTGTGTTGTTTATACTTCCTGTTTAGTTATGCTGCAGCCACTTTGGATTTTTTTTCTTGATCTTTTTCTTTTTAATTGAAAAAAAAAGCTTTTTTCCGTGATCTTTTATTTGTAATTGAAAAAGAAAGAAATAATTCTTGTGTTTTTATTGGTTCTGTTTGTTGGCAAGTTGTGTAATCTATATTTAGTTTTGAAATTCTTATAAAATTAGTCTAGTAAAAGCAGTTTTTTAGTTGTAATGCTATGTTTTCAAATGAATTCTACTTGATTTATAGGTAAATGATTGATGCAGAGTAATACTCTGACTAAATTCAAGGACAAGTTATTTGTGCATTGTTTAAGATCTTGGTATGTGGATTCAGACTTAGCAAAGAAATGGTTTTTAGAAGATAAACAATAAATACAGTAGCGCATTGTTTAAGATCTTGGTATCTGAATTCAGACTTAGCAAAGAAATAGTTTTTAGAAGATAAACAAATTGAATATGTGATGGAGAGTGGAACTTTTTAGGTGGAATTTAATGTGTGCACACTGGGGTGTGGGCGGGAATGCGCTTATTCCTGCTACCAACTTAACTTATATGAATTAGATAATTAAAATAATTTTTCAAATGTCCTTGAGAAACCCTTTTTGCCAATTAGGTTTATGCAACATGCATTAGAGAAATGGCAAGGAAAAAGCCTTGATAAGTGTAGAAAAAACAAGACCATATATCACATCACAGGCTTCAGGCAAGTCTCTTAAGGAGATTGATGCATGCACTGTCTTTTCAATTCTTGAGTATGTAATCGTTGTATAAAAAAATGACTACTAACCCATGTTGTGCATGGGTTATCTCTCTTTGACCATTAAAGTGAAAAAAAAATCAATGAAGTTTACTACACAAGGCTGCAAAACAGCCTCTCAAAGCAAACTCATAAAGCCCGGTTGTGATATGCCTTAAAGATCTTCAATGATGAATCAAGATCTGACGAGTATATTTTTTTAAGGTTTTTGTGGATGGAAAGAGATGCAGGGATATGGTATAGTTGTTGAGTGGATGAAAAGTTTAAGAAGAGAAAAAAGAAATTTCAATGAATATCAAGAATCAAAATAAAGAATTAAAACTAATTAATCAAGTTTGATAAGATCAAATCGCCACAAACAAGATTACTAAGTTGATTCGCTATACTCTAAGATAGAAAGAAGGAAGAGTGATAAGAATCGATAAGTTGCCACTAAATAAAGAATTTATTTAGATAAGAATTTGGATGCAACGAATCAAAATTTCGCTTATTCCTCAAAACTATTTAATTACGAGTAATAATGTTGTATTTATAGTGATAATAACCTTTTTATATCTAACTCATAAAACGCCTAATTCATCTATGATAAGGATTCCTAAATATATAATAATTACTAAGTCATCTAGATTTCTATGAGGATAAGCCTAATATATCGGGTTCCTAATCTTACTTAATATCTTAAATGTAAAATTCTGCTTGATCTCAAATTCCTTACTTAGTGACATTTTCTGTTGCTGTTGGAATTCTCCTTAGCATAGATATTCTTTATTAATAAGTATTAATCTTTCTTAGATAGTAGCAACTTCATTTTCATGATTGAGCACATCAGGCTGCAATCAGTTTCTCATTCATGATTGAGCACATCAGGCTGCAATCAGTTTCTCATTGACCTGAGATGGAGTGGTACTTTGCTTATCCATCTAATTGAGGAGCTTTATTTTATCGAGCTGTTTCCCTGACGTTAGAGAATTCATAACACCACAAACCACCCCGCCTCCACACATGCATACACAGACACACAAAATTATCTCATGAATGATGCATGAAGGATAAATTACAGCTGAATGTTGATTACTCTTGTGAGTTGCAAATGGTGATGGGCGATTTTGAGTGTTTACTTTCAATATTCCAATCCGTAGTTGCATACACAGATTCAGTTGTTTGCTTTACTGCCAGTTTTCCCATTATTATTTATTATCTTCATACTTTCTATGTAAAACTCTATGCCTTCATTTTACTCCTTGTTCATGATGTGATATATTTGTCTGCCTTAAAGCCAAACTTGTAGTTTCTGTACAAGTAAAAATACTATAGTAAATATTGTTTACCGACTTCTCTTTTGGTCTTGATACTGAATGAGCTTTCAAGTTCTCTTTCTTCCCTTGACCTCGCACCAGTCTGGTTGACAGCAATCAACAGCAGTTGATGGCGTTGAGATGATTTGAGGAGATCATTAGATAATTACAGTGCTTGCTGCACTTATGTCAAAGAAGCTTTTAAATGCTTGTAGCTTCTATTGTTGGTGTTAAGACAAGTAGTTTGCTAGTGTGGTTGAGATAGAATATTTGGTTTGGATCAAATTGGCAAGATCTTAGGGTGAAAGCTCATGTTAAAATGTTTAGTTATAGTCTGCTAGCACGGTAGACTTTAACAAGAGACGCGTTGGAAAAATGCGCCTGATTAACACAGGTAGGGAAGTGTTGGAAAAACATTATTGGCTCTTGTAATGGATCCAACTTGTTATAACTTATGATTGGTTTGGTGCTTAGTCGAACTGCACTTGTTTGAGGCACTGGGTGCCGAGATCTAGTTAGTCTGGGACCTTGTGATAACCTAATATTTGGAGCTTGTTCTCTCTCAGTCAATTTTCACCCATGTCCTAGTTTTTCACATGATGCCGTCTAATCATTTCTTGGTTTTCGGGGACAGTACAACTGAACGGATATGTCTAATCATTTCTACTTGTTTCTTCATTGTTTGGTATAAAGTAAGTGCAAATAAACCTCAGTTTAATGATTAGTTAGTTGCTTCTTTTCATGGGAGATTTTCCTCTATCTTTTATTGATTTTATTTTTTTTATCTATATTTTTGTAACGTGGAAACTACACTAGTCATGTACTAGGAAAAAATTAGTTATTTGGATTTACTGGTTTTTGAATGTTCACAGCAGTGACACGGGTTATTTTATTGTACATGCTTCTGCATTTTTATAGTGACTAGGCAGTGAGAAATTGGTGTTCATGGAAACTGAAACAGAGCCTTTCTTTTTTATCGGGATGCTTCTGTTGTTGCGTGCTTCTTTCTTACTGGTTCTCAGAATGTACCTAAATCCTTTTCATTCACAAGCTTGTAATGTCATTCATTTTTTTTAAATTATTCAACTAACTCATCTGTATATTTTCTTTGCATTTTACTATGACAGTGATAGGGCCATGTATATAGTATAACATTCTGCTTCATTCATACAGTAATGGTAATTTTCTACATCAGAATCTGTGAACATTTGGGTGACAGTTGCAACTACCATTGCAAGCTTACATCTTCACAATGTTGTATTTCCTCTGCTCGGGATGAGTCGTCACTATCTTGTTGGGATTTTTTTCTAGTACAGGTTGGATATTCACGATTTTCGTTGCGTGCTTCAATTTTACTTTCCCTGGAATGCTACTTCGCTAATTACTTATTGAACTGAGATATTCACCGGTGGAATACATCGCACCTTCGCTCACACCATGCCCGTATCCGTTTCTTGCGACAGCTCCTTTCTTTCAATTCCATCTTACTGCTGAGAACCGGCCTCAGAGGGCATACTGGTCAGCGCGATATATATATATATATATATATATATATATATATATATATATTAAAATGGCATCAAAATCCTTCAAGAATATTATAATTGTCGATGGTGAGGGTGGTGCTGATGGTTATTTGATCATAAATTCACACAGGTGTGGACTGAAACCTGTGGTCACTAGTACGTCGTGTGTACTTGATTTGTGGAAGTGTGAACTGAGAAGAGATTGGTCTGATGTATACATTTGATGTAAATTGATGTTCACAGACACTTGGCTAGTAGATGCAGACCTTGGTCATAAAGTTGTGTCACTTGTGATTCAAGAACCAATATTCCGTGGATTTTCTGCGGTTAAAACTTTTGATAAGCTTTCGCAAGTGTTTCAGCTTTCTGTGTCTAGCAACCCAACACAACTTATGCAATGAATCTTCACTTTCTCAATGGGATTTGATTTCAGTCTTTTGCCCGCCTTCCTTAGTCTCGGTTTCTTAAGAGGTGCTCTGGTTGGAAGTGGGACCGAGGCTGAGGCGTGATTGTTTTGGTGATTCCGTATCCAGTCCTAACCAAATTGGTCCGGTCCAGTATGACATTAGTAGTTTTCTGTTTTCCCTTGCTGAATCTGAGCCCGGGGTTAGAAGGTCCAACTTTGTAAGTGGGCGGGCTTATTTTGACAATTTAATGCGGAATTGAATAGAGTTCGCTTCCGGATCAATAGCCAATTGTTACAGCACTTGTGATTTGATGAGAAAGAAGTTGCAATTATTTTTCTTTTCCTTTACGTTAATAATATGGTCTGTCTTCTGTTTGGGTAAAAAATAAGTAAAAGCAAAAAGAACGTTAAATTGTGAAGATTGTTCATTCTTCATTTCTAAATGCATTCCTTAATGGGGTCAACAGCATGAAAATTGGGCTTCCTGAATTGAAGATAGGCGTTCAATACACATGCTATTATTATTGATGAGTGGGAGAAAGCATGAAGTGGGAGGAGGATTAGACGTAATAACTAGTAGAAAATAGAGAATGGAGATGGAAATGAGAATGAGAAGGAAGAGGCATGTGCACCGATTTGAGGTATAATGGGGTAGATGCCTGGCAGTTGGGTGGGTTCACAAATCCGGGAGAAACGCCCCGCACGTTCTTACCACCTCATTTTATGGGGCCCTCGTACAGCTGTACCAATCTGTTCCTGTCTGCCTCCACCTTTCCTTTCCTTTTCCATTTTGCTCTCCCTCTCTCTTTCACTTTTTCACATTTATTTTCCTTTTAAATTAGTCCACTATTCCATTTTTATGTTGTTTGTTAATTATTTGCCTCCTCTTCGTTCTCAAGATCCAATTGTCAGAAAAAAAATACCACGATGATGGATCCAAACCTAAGTATATAGTGAATTACTTGCACACCGTTATGACAAAACAAAAACCTGCGGCCCCAATCACATGCAACTTATTGAGATGGTCAGATGGGACCGACAACCTCCTTTAACTAAAGTTACCAGACTGACACTGCCCACTAACTCTTCTGTCAATTGGAGCGTGAACGCTAATAGAGTATGGGATTAAAACTCTCTTATCATTCATGAACTTCATCATTTTAGTAGAGTAGCGTGTTTTACCAAAGTAGACCTCACTTCTCTCTTAGCTTAGCTTTACTTGGGTTAATTATTAACTCTAGTTTAGTTGGAGCGGAGATATGCCGATTCCTGTGTTCACATCCCATCCCATGTCGAGTGTGTCTCTTACAGATCAATTTTTAATATATAGAATTTAAAAATATTGCAAGGGAAGTTTAAATACACTATTATTATTCTTTGAAAGACTCTGCTGGGTGAGCGGAGGTCAAATTTCCTGCTTCTATCTCTTTACATAACGTGTAAGCACAATCCAAACAGGTAAAGCCACGTGTATTCGAATAGAAGAGTTAGGCCTTTTGTTGAAACATTATTGGACTGAGAAACAAAGAATGGTTGCATCAGATTTTTGTGTTTGCCTGCCCCATGTCCTTTCTAAATTTCTTTAGCTGTATTCTGTACATTACTCCAATTTCTCTGAATATTTTACACAAGAAAATGTTGGTAAAAGTGGTTTTAACAATTATTAGCAGCAAAGTGAGAGCTGCTGACAACACAGCATCTCGTTTGTTTTATTATTTCACTTCTCTCTTCTTTTTCTCTTAATCATCATCACCCTCATAATCGTCATCTCCATTCATTTATCTCTCTCTGTCCTCAGCCCACCCACCGTTACTTTCTCTTCTTCTCTCTATCTGTTTTTTTAACTCTGTCAATTTTGCAGTGCAGTACGCAGTTGATGACGACGACTATGCGCTTCTGCTCATCTTCTCTTTCTTCTTTACTGCTATAGTTATATTTTCTTTCATGAATTTTTCCCTTAATATCGAGAGTTTGTATAATATAAAATAGAAAAAATAATAATAATCTAGATCAGAGGGGGAGCATTAACTCGTAGGATCTCTTTCTAGCTTCCAATCTTTCCACTTGTCTACTGTTTCGTCATCTTCTTCTTTCTTCTTCTCTTTTAAATCATTCCTTTAAACATCAACCTATCTTTCTCCAATCTCAGAGACTGAGAGACAGGAAAAGAAAATAAAGGAACATGACATAAATTTAACTGATTCATTACTGTTATTATTGGTATAAGAGATGAAAGGAAAATATTCGTGCACCGGTTGCTAAAAGTGAAGTCGAGGGATTGAGAAGATGCAGCAAGGAGGAGGAGGGACCGAATCCCAATACGGTGAAATGACTCCTGCAGTAACCGAAACTGTAACCACAACTACACACATGGCCCAGCAACCAGTAGAATCAGCCTCACCCATAAGCAGCCGACCACCTGCAACGTGTGCTACAAGCAATTTGGATGAACTTATGAGGCTATCTGTTGGTGGAGATGAGGATGAAGGAGATCGAGCTGCAGCTGTTACCAGCGGCAACAGATGGCCCCGTCAAGAGACAATAGCACTTCTCAAGATTAGGTCTGATATGGACGCCGCCTTCCGTGATGCCACCGTTAAAGGTCCTCTCTGGGATGATGTTTCCAGGTACATAAATGTGAATATAAATGTCAATATAATATTAAAGGCACAATATTATTATTTCTTCGTAAAATTTAATTAATTTTCATTTTCAAAAATAAAACATAATAATAATAATAATAATAATAATAATGCACTATGTATTCATTCAATGACTGTGCTCTCCTTCTCCAAACTCAAAAGACGACTAGTCGCATTAGTAATAGTGGTTTGTAATTGTAAATGGAATACTTTCTCCTCAAGATCTTGTTTTCTGAGTGTTAATCTGCACATAAAACACAAACGCACATGGCTTCTATCTTTGTTATCACGGGTCACGAGTTAAGGCATCTTTTCCTTCTTTCTTTCTCACAAACCCAATTTACCAAGTGGCCCAAATCCGCTGCATGAATTCTATCCAATCCCCACTCACTGCCCTTTTTCTTTTTCTTATTCATTTTTATTTTTGAATGTGTGTGAGTGTGTGTATCGGTTTCAATGAAAAATTGAAAATCCCGAGAGGAATTCATTCAGTTTTCGAAGAGAAGAGATTTTACTTTTTCTCTCTCAACGCTATTCTATTGGTTTCGAATTAATTGCGTATATAATATGATTATATTATTGATTGATTACTGTTGTAGCGCGGGAGAGCGGAGACTATCCCCACATCACATTAATAATAATTTATCTAATGGCTAATTAGAAAGATCCATTTAAATGATTAAGTTTGATTACTCATACCTACCACCATTGCAGGAAACTAGAGGAGCTGGGATACAAACGGAGTGCAAAGAAATGCAAAGAAAAATTTGAGAACGTTCACAAATACTACAAGCGAACAAAGGAAGGCAGAGCCGGTCGTCAAGACGGCAAAACTTACAAATTTTTCAGCCAGCTCGAGGCCCTCTATTCATCCACTGCCACCACTACTAACGTGTCAGCTTCCTTACCAATGCCCGGGACAACTGTCACTTCTTCTAATACCAATACTACTACTTTAGGTGTCTCTCCTGTCTCAATTAGTATTCCCATGCCTATCTCATCTGTTAGATTTCCTACCTCTCATTCCCCTTCAGCTCTCGGCATGTCCTCCTCTGTGTTTCCTCTTGATCACATTACAACAAGACCAACCACCGCCCACATTCCTGGATCTGCTTCTACACCACCAGTGCCTCATAAAGAAATAACCACAGTTGCAAACAACGCCATCGGAATCAGCTTTTCATCTAATAGCTCTTCTTCTTCTCAAGAAACGGAGGACGACGACGAGGACATGGACTTTGAAGGACAGCCACCGAACACGGCTGCTAGCAGCCGCAAACGAAAAAGAATATCATCTACTGCTACTAGTAGTAGTCACAGGATGATGGAATTCTTTGAGGGTCTAATGAAACAGGTAATGCAAAAGCAGGAGGCCGTGCAACAAAGGTTCTTGGAAATCATCGAGAAGAGAGAACAAGACAGAATGATAAGAGAAGAAGCTTGGAAGAGGCAAGAGATGGCAAGATTGGCTCGTGAGCACGAGTTCATGGCACAAGAACGAGCAGTTTCTGCTTCCAGGGATGCTGCCATCATTGCTTTTCTACAGAAAATTACTGGTCAGACTATACAATTGCCTCCTGCTGTAACCATTCCCGCTGCTCCACCACCAGCAGCTACATCACAGGCAGCGCCTGTTATAGTAGTGCCGGCCGTCCCTCTCCCTACACCAACACTACATCATCTCACACCGTCGTCATTAGCACAAGAACAACGAGATCAACAAAATCAGCAACAAAGGCAATCACACCATCGACATCAACAGCACCAGCAAGTTAAAAGTACTGAAGTTGTAAGACATCAACCCTCTTCCACATCGATACCATCTGAAGTAGTGATGGCAATTCCAGAACAACAGATACCACCTTCTCAGGAAATTAGTAGCGGCGGAGTCCTCGAACAAAGCTCCTCCAGATGGCCGAAAGTTGAAGTTCTTGTACTTATAAAGTTAAGGAGTGGACTTGAACCCAGGTACCAAGAGGCTGGGCCAAAGGGTCCTCTTTGGGAAGAAATATCAGCGGGAATGAAGAGGATGGGGTACCACAGGAGTGCCAAGAGATGCAAAGAGAAATGGGAGAACATTAACAAGTACTTCAAGAAGGTTAAAGAAAGCAAAAAGAAACGCCCCGAAGATGCCAAAACCTGCCCATACTTCCACGAGCTCGATGCACTTTACCGGAAAAAAATACATGGCAGTGGCAGCACTAGCGTTGGTGGTGGCGGCGGCACCAGCGCTAGTAGCTTTAATACATCAGAAGAGCAACAAACCCAACAGAATCAGCAGGAGAGTCACAAAATGGATCCAACCCCAACACCAGCAACAAATTCCCAAGAGGGCAGTAACGTTGACACAATCATGCCAGCATCTCAAATGACGCCAGCTTCTGAATCAGAAAATAAAAATGTAGGCAATGTCGCTGCACAAGTAAGCAATGTAGGTTTGCCTGCGAGCCTGATTGGAGAAGGAAATGCAGGAACTTCAAACAAGGTAAAAGTTTTATTTTACTTTTTCTTTTATCGGAAAGAACAAAATCAAAGAAACTTTCTGATTATTATTTTACGTACGTGGTTATAATTATTTCACTAATATTTGTTTGGGCATGTCGTCATTTGACGTTTTTGTGATGTCTATTGATTCTTGTTTTCATACTGAAGCCAGAAGACATTGTGAAGGAGCTGATCAATCCGCAGGGGATGCAAGAACAGCAACAACATCAACAAACACAACCGTCAATTGGGAATGATTTCAATAAGATTGAAGAATCTAATATAGGCAGTGACAGTTATAATATGGACCACGAGGAAGATTATGATGAGGATGAAGATGATGATGAGGAATTAGAAGAAGAGAGGAATGTGGCTTATAAAGTAGATTTTCAGACACAGAATACAAACACGTCTGATGAGGGAGGAAATGGGGTAGCCTCATTTTTAGCTATGGTCCAGTAGTCTTGGGGCAGGAGGATTGCTGGGGGGATGGATTCTTTCTTGATCGCCAGTATATACGACATGTACCTATATGTTGAGAAGCTCAACAAAGACACCTAACGTTTCAGTTCAAAAAGCCAGCTGATAACCTTAAATTTTTAATTTGTTTCATCATCGTCCTTTCCCATTCATTTGTTTTTATCATTCTCCTCTTCTTATTTTTCTTCTTTTTGAACAATATAGCTTTGTTAAGACGGCAAGTCTCGGTGGTGGCAATTACTTGTAACAATTTGTGTTGGTCGGTGAATAAAGAACCGTTGCGAAGACGAAACGGAAGAGATTGAATCAAGGCAGACAAAATAAGCTTGCCCGGCAGCAGCAGCAACAGCAACTTAGAGAGGACAGAAGAGAACAAAGAGCATAAAAGAGGAAAGCAGAAACACGAACCTCGTTGTATTGAGAGCATATACATTGGCAGACGGAGAAACTCAAAACATTTCTTCGATAAACTTTGCATTATTTCTTACTGGCTTCGGTTTTGAATTAATGAATGAAAAGAATCTATATGTTTAATTTCTACGTTTTCGTTTTATTTTATTTTTTGAACGTTGTTGTTGACTCTGTTGCTTTCTTAACTTTGTTATCAACTTCAAATGGAGAAGTTTCATTTTGCCAAATTTAACTGTGAGAAATGAAGTTTTGTTTTGAAAAAAGAATACACGCATATATATATATATATATATATATATATATATATATATATATAGTAGTTCCGTTTTGAACAAGGAAATTAAACATTAACAAACAAACAATTAATTGTAATCGAAACTGGAGAATGGGATGAGGATAGAAAAAAATGTTTACATCACATTAGCAGCCTATTATTCGAGGTTTTCATTAAGATTCTAACAAGCAATGTTGAATGATTTGTAAGAATTGACATCGTAACTGGATGATCAGCTTTACACACACGCGGAGGTTTCACTGTGGCGGCTTATTTATACACAATAATAACATTTTCAATGGCTTTCTAGAATCTGCCGGCTCAATATTGACCAGCAAAAGTCTCCAGTTATAAATAGAGTAACTGTAGATGATTTATTCCTGCGCATGGTAATATATACAAGACCTTTTATGACCCTCGCGTTTCTGTAATTAAAAACACGCGTGTGTGCACACACAGAGCAACCAGAACACAAGCTATAATATCATAGAAAAGAAAAAAAATAGTTAAATGGAAAAGAAAAAGGATTGGAGAATATATAAGACAGAAACAAAAGGAATATGCAAAATTAATAATGGAAAAGCATATTGACAATTAGGAAGCACAAGGAGTCACTAGAAAATAGAAATGGTACCCCATAATTATTCCACTCACAAATAGACGAGGCCTAGCAACATGGGTTTCCATTCGCGTCCTCTATTATTCCCCCACTCTCGCTTGGATGATCGATCAATCCTCAAGTACCAAATACCCTACCCATGTGATTTCTTATTTTTCTACCACCCTGTCCTGGCTGCCTTCCCCTACACTCTCTCTTTTTACTTTCTCTAATTTCAAATAGTACTTATCATTAATTTGTGCATAATTGTGGATGCATACATCTGTTCAATATTTATGGCAAGTTTACACGCAGGTTTTTTTATTTAATATTCATCTTTAAATTAAAAGTAAATAAAAAATGCAAACAAATATGTGAAGCACATGGTGGAAGAGTGGCTTGATTGGTGTTGGTGACAGGACTTGCACATAATTACGACGGCCACAGACTGTACTTCTGTTTACATGTACCTAGCATTTCAGTTACGAAACCAATCCAAAAAAAAAGGGAATTGCAATAAATTAATAAGAGTGAGCACATGCATGCATCTACCCTATTTCTTTCTCTAATTATGATTGATTTTTGCTTATTATCTTGGGTTTGAGTTGAGAAACACTTTATGCAGCGGATAAAATAATAATAATAATAATAAAAACGAGAAATAAGATAAAAGAAAAAAAAATATTCAGATATGCTATTCTGCATTCAATTCGTAATGGTTATCTTTTTGAGTTTTTCTGTTTAGATATAGAGCATCTTATTCTTGCTCTCCAGGAGACAAAATTACGACGCCACGCGATGGAATTTATGTTTGTTCCCCATCCTTGATCTTTTGCTCTCTAATCCAAAATAAACCAATTACGGAAACGATTAAGAGGGTGGCCGCCTTACCAATTCACCATCACCTCATTGCTGTTATTGTTATTTTAATTTATTCTTTTTACAAGCCTACTACTTATCTATCAACATCACTTCAGACTTTAACAGTGACTGCGTCAGTGTTGTACTTACAACCCCACAAATAAATAAAAAACCGGAACTTAAAAAATTATAATTATTGTGCGCCAAGTTCTACAACTCTGCGAGGTTACACGTTCTTACATGTCCAACAGATGACCTTTTTAGTGGTTTGCAATGATGAACAAAGGAGGCGCTCGAGCATGTGTATGGCTGCCGTAATCATCGTGTTCATGCGCACCATACTGCTCACAGTCACTCACATAACACAATTGTGTCGGTGGTTAATCAGTAACTGTAAAACCAATGACTTCTGAGCTGCTTCATAGTTGAATTAACTATCACCTACCCGTCAAACCAAAACTTTTACTTGGGCAAAACACAATTCACATTTCTGATCACGAAAGGAAATGTTCTATCAACATTCTAATTCTAGTCCACAAAAACCGTTTTGCTACAGCAGTAGTAATCTAGGGCCAAAATGCCAATGGCTAAGTTCTGAAGGTCCAAAGACTCCACCCTCCCCACCCCTTGCGTACTGGGCCAGCCTGTTGGGGTCTATATATGATAAACCAATCTTGGGCTACAAAAAGAGTTTCCAACGAATGCAGCTGGATAATCTACGTCACAGTTCCAGTTTTTCTTTTTCCAACTATTTTAGAAACTTCAAAGGCTCGCTGTGAGACAATAAACATCAGTGGAGAAGAAACACCACAGTTCATGATTTTGATTCAGTGTCCTATGCCCTTAAGTTCACTCATGCTGTTACGCAACACTCAAAAATTGTACATTCATATAAAGGAGAAAAAAGTGTGTTAAATTAAGAAACAAAATTATGAAAAAAATTTCATTGTCGCAGCTTCAACAAATCATGTTTGGGACCCATTCCAAAAATGAGAGAGAGCAGAGTTGAGGTAAGATTAAGCCTAACAATTTGAAAACCCCTATAACTCCTGCTTGCTCTTACTTCTTTTCATTTTTGCTTTAAACCTTGACTTTGCCATGAGTGTCTGAACCGTATTCATGAAGTTCCCCACTGCCATCAAAACCAAAAGGATCCCACAAACAATTACCTGCCGAAAACAATTTTCCATTACAATAATTGCCATGATATATAAATGCAGCAATGAGAAATTTTCATTTCTATTTTCACTAGATGTATTTTTTTATTTAGACAAACTGATTATTAGAGTAAATGTTTCCCAGAACAAATGGGGCAGAGGGAGTATGGGAAGATTATATCTCACCTGCCATTCAGATACAACCCCATCAAATGCAGTTCTAAGCAACAATAGTCCAACATATGCTTCAAAACCCTAAAATCAAATTTCCGAAATACAAACAACATAATATGTCCAAAGTGAGATAACTGATAATCAATGAATTCATATTCCAGAAGTAAACCAAATTTGTTGAATAATTGATTACAATAAAAGTTAACGAAGAATGATGCTTCAGGATAAGACGGAAAGAATTTGTTGAATAATTGATTACAATAAAAGTTAACGAAGAATGATGCTTCAGGATAAGACGGAAAGAAGAGCACAATGACACAAAAGGAAAAAATTATACATTGGGAATGGACGGTTAAAAATAAAATGCTCTTCACACTTAACTGCCACCACCATGACGGCCTAGTGTCAACTTGAAGAAAACAGAAAGTGCTATTAGCTTCAATTTAGAAGAAAGAGTCAGCTATTTAAACTTGTCCCAATACAGCACAATATTGAAACAAGTTAAACTATCCTCAGCTGGAAAGAAGTTACAATTTCACCAAGATCCACAGTACTGTATTAAGTTACTAGCTAAAGGAAACTGCTAAATTTGCAATTTTGTTACTTACAAACCAATTGAGAAATATTAACTACTTTGTCTTCAAATGATACCTTATTCTTTGTAGATCTACAACTAAGGGCTGTTATTCACCCACCTAGTAACCAGGCTGCAATGTAATGTGAAAATTTAATGGTTGCAAACAATCATTGGTACGGAGATTACTAAAGATGGGTTTTAGTAAATAAAATTTGATGGGCCGCTGTTACATCTGCAAAGTTTTATATCAACCGAAATGTTCAGTTAGCTTGATTCACCTGCAGTATGAAAAGTATAGGACACAAGAGCCACAATTGACCATCCACACCAGCCGTTTCTCCCCAGACAACATCCATTCTCTTGGCCTGAGAGCAGCAACACAATAGTATTACAACAAAGGAGGTTCTTTAAGATATGTACAGCAATGATACAGTATATCCAAAAACATTAAATATAAAGGTAAACCAAAAGCAGGGCCCAAGAATGCAGAATCAATGAAATAAAAGCCAAACAGAATGCAAGTGTGAACATGTACGAAGATAATTTTGGCATGTTACCTTTCCCAACGCAATACGAGTATAGAGTCTTTGACGTTGATATCTGTTTTGCAGAAGCATCGCAACTCCTTGCATCATAGCCCATTGAAGGAAAAGTTGTACTCCTCTCTGCACAACATTGAACTAATTTTTAGTCAAATATACTAAGAATAGTATTAGCATATTGGTGGACCAAGAGTAACCTGCTTTTGTGCACAATTTGGCTGCCCTTTGATCTCCCATGTCAGACTAACAAGGGCCATAATCATAGCACAATAGTGATGGTAAATCCACCTGCAAAGCATATTCAGTGTCTTTGCTGAAATACTGTATTCTATGTCAGGAGATGATACTAATAAACTAAGGAAACTATATTCCATGATCGCACATTTTGACAAAATTTTAATGCTGTTTGCCATTAATCATCATTAATTAGTAGACAAGAAAAAAGGGCAGGAACAAGGAAACACACAATTAACTCTAAAAGTATTGGCAGTGGACTAGGATAGACATAATTCATCAATAGAAGCAAACAGACCTACTGAAAAACATGGTACGGCTATATTGACACACTTCCTTTCTTACATGCTTCACTCATATTCTAAACATACTTTAAAACTCAGAAATGGGTGGATGTTCTTTTAGCCAAGGAAGGAGAACAAAGAAGAAATGGCAAATGAAAATCTTTTGTATTAATTGAAGTGATGGGATAAAATAAACTAAAGCAAATATAATAGCAACAAGCCAATAGTGTAGAAATTAAAAGCTTTCAGAGCAGAACCTAAAATTAGGATCAAGAATGAGGGAAAAAGAAGTGGAGATAGTGGGTGCTGCAACTAGATGACTTCAGTTTATCAAAAAGAAAAATGTAGCATCAAAGATGTGATTGAGAACATTTATATGTTATTTTATAACTTCTACAACATCTGTTGAGTCTACCAAGAATTATCATTAAATTAAATGACTGAAAAAAGGGTCGATGGAACAACATTCTTAATGTCCCAACTAATACTGCATAAACTCATACCAAAAAGAAAAACACAAGAAAGTTACATCGATAGAATTGGCTGGTGTTGAAATGATATCCTAATTCTAACCAGTTGCACAAGTGATCCTAAGATGGCTGGTATTTCCACCAGATCTTCCTTAACCAGCACACAAACAGCCCCACAAATCAACATTCTTTACATTAGGGACTATAAAGAGTCAAATGCTTAAAAGACTTGACACTGCTGGTAGTAAATTGAAGTTTCAAGATCTTCCAAGTTGACATTATAGGAGATAACTTCACATCAATAAAGTTGCCTCTGCGTGAAGTGAATTACTACACTCGTGCATGTGAACTCACATCTGACAGCTCTCTATGCCGCAACACTGATGCCATATAAACAATCACATGAGTGGAGTTTCCAATCACCTCTTCTCATTTGACAGGCTTGAAGCCCAAGAAGAGACAAGAAAAAAGGTAAAGTAAATTTGGAATTGACCGTGGATGAAGATTGTTCTCCTATCCTTTCCCATTAATCAAAAACACTACCTACCATAAATCTCCATGACTAAAGTAAAGCACACCCCATTCACACAAAAACACAGTGAAATATATTACCATTATACAGTGCCTTAGAAAGGTGGTTGTTAGTTCTTTGAAAAAATAAAATTACAAACATGTTTATGCTTTTCCCCAACCAAATGACAACCAACTTTACTATGATGATTTCACATGATTGAGTGAGTGAAAATGTCATGTTTCACATTGGATAGAACATGAGTGAATCTTGAATTTATAAAGGCAAGTAATCATTACCACCTAATAAGCTAACCTTTTGGGTTGATGGCAAATGCTCGGCTCGTAACAAGTGATATCAGACTATATCCAAGTTTTCATTCTCATATAGGCCCCCTAAACACCTGCACCTTGTGCCCCAGCAAAGAATTGCCACGTGGGATATGGATCCCTCAAAGGACAAGGAGATGGACAATATTGGTTTGGTGGGCCAATGATGAATGGGCTTGCCCATAATAAAGGCATCACGTGATTGGGTGGGTGAGAATGACACTTCTCGGGTGGAATACATCATGGATTGGTCTTGAGTTTATAAGGACGAATAAACAACACCACCTAATACAATAGTCTTTTGGATTGATGGCAAGTGCTCAACTCATGACAATTCAGCACACAATTAGTTCAATGTTCATACAACAGTCATCCCACAAAGTTGTTATTCTTTTCACATATTTCATACCAGTTTTATTCAACATTATATCTGCGCAAATATTGATAACGTATAATTTTACAAAGTGACATCAACTTAAACTTAGCCAGAAGTTACCGTTGAAAAGAATTCTTGATCTCACATTGTACTTCCTAAATTTTTCAAAAATTATAACTGTATGATGAGCATGCATGATAAACATGATAGTGTATCATGAAGTTAGTTTGCTGTAATAAGCACATGAAATTGGAAAAGACACACTATGGCATAATAAAAGGAAATGCTTTGACCGAAATATAATAAAGGAAAAAAAAACACATACACACAAAGGAGTGTAAGGAAATACCAAGGGCGAATATCACTTCCATTGAGTCTCAATATGTTCTCTCGCAAGGCCAGACCAGTATAGAGGAACAACAGCCATGCCTGACAGACACATCATATGCATGTCTAATGAAAGGAAATAAAACATGCATGCAGAAAGGGGAAAATTAAGGCAATGAAATAGATAACTACCTGGTAAAGCTGAACTGGAAAAGCCGGCAAACATCCATCCCAGATCCAAGACCTCAATATCAGCAGTGTTGATGGAAAGAGAAGGAACAAAAGGGCAGTCCTATCCTGCACGCGAGACCGATAATGATAACCATAATTAAGTAAATATAGAAAAATAAAACTGGGGAAAAAAAGAAAGAGAGCATATTACAGACTCTGTAACTATTATACTCCTCTTTAACTTTCAACTGAACGTCCTTGCAGGAGGCTCGCACATTAATTGGTCCAATAAACTTTTTCAGAAAACTACCTGGGGAATAAAGAAATTAAATGAGTTAATAAAAGAAAAATGGAATCGAAGTGAACATCATACATCATACATAAATCATACCCTGAGCTTTGCTAGGAAGGAAAGCGGAGGCGTTGCCATCATATATCAAACACGTAGCCCTTTGTAAATCTTCTTCCAGCTGTTTTGTTTTAGCAAATAAAATAGTAAAACAGAGAAATCGAAGCAGAAAATAAGAAATTAAGATGGATGGATTGAAAGAAAGAGAGAAACCTTGTCGACGAACTTAGAATGAAAAAGATTGCTGGAATGAAGCAAAGAACGCAAGCGACGAATGCTAGAGTCCAAGGAAAGAGCACGCTGCCTTAGGGATTGCTCTTCGCTTGATGTTCTATTAATCAAGGAAGAAGCGGCATCCTGCAACTCTTTTGCCTGTTCAACAATTCTTTCTACATCTTCTTCAACCTTCTTACTAGATTCCTCCATCAATTCCATCTCCACGGATTCGAATTAGCTTGCTTTTGTTGATAATAGAACACCAAATTAAAAACGGTTGATTACCAGAGCTGAGAATGCCAATAAAAGAAAGTAACAAGCACGCAAAGTCGATCTCTGTCTCTCTCTCTATATATATATATATGTGAATTATATGAATTTGTTGTTTATCCAAATAAATACGTAATTAATAATAATATCTATGTAAGTATGCATGTGTGAAGATGTGTGCTAGGGCCTTCGTTGTCTTTTCGGTAACATAACCAACCGAAACCACCCCCAGCCCAGCCCAATTGAAGATGAAGATTTCGTTATTTCATCATTTGTGGAGTAAACTCGATGGATGCCTCCAAGTCCAACTAAACGACAACTTCTTCCTCTCCATTCCACTCATTTTCTATTTTTGTTAATTTGCTCGTTAAAAAATGAAAAATCACCAGTCCCCACTTGATTCCAATTTCCAAGTCCGAAGTGGCTATATATTAATTTAGTAGCTCGGCTGCAGGGGTAACTAAAGTTAGTTTTGTTTCATAAATGCAGTTCCGTTTTTAATTTCTTCTTGGGAGGCCGAAAACGAAAACGTTAATAATTATAATATTATTAATAGACAAATATAAATATAAATAAAATTACCCATTAATTTATTATTTTTTCTTTTTAATATTAAATATAAAATTAAATTTCAGGGCCAAAATGAAGCCACCTACCCTACTACTGTTAAAGCATGACCGATAGAATAAGTAGATCCAGCAAAACATCAACACAACATTTAAAGTTGACTGGCAACGAAAAGGTTATGCAAGGTGAATTAAAAATTGGTAGGCAAGATAATTCTAGCTAATCCTAAGCCCTATCGAAGATGATTCAGCACAACATCAGTAAATATGGTTAGACTGAAATATCATAGACGATGGAATGGATGAGGGCGGTTGGCTCTCTTTCCAAGGTGGGTGACCTGCATTTTCACTAGTTACAGTTACATCAAGCCAGTTTGTACACAATGGACGGAGAAAAACGCAGCTCTGTTTCCTGCAGGACCCCAACCATATTTGTAGTCAGTCAAGTCTTAAGAAAGAATGCCGTGTCAAGGATTTTCCAAACAATGTTCAAACGGTTCTGCAGTATTCTACAGAGCAATTACATGCAAAATTGATACCGTGTCAAGTACAATATGCATCTTCTACAATTCAGCTCCAGCTTCATCTTCCAGCCAGTCCATCCCACTTCCTTTAAATTTCTCTCCACACCTGAATTCTCATACAACCAATAAGCATGGCACAAACCTAATGCGGGCCATGAATATTTCCCCTTATTCCAAGTCTTACCCCTTTCCAGTTTTCACATTTCTCAGAGTGAACCCCAAAAAAATGAAAGGAGGAAGAGTAAAAGAAACTACAATCTGAGCTAGTGTGGTTTTTGTTTAGGTTCACCGGTCCAGTAAGTTTTCAAAGCAAAAGGAATTTTCTCTGGATTAAAGGGTCCGCTCTTATGGTCCATAATCTGGCTCTTCCATCTCA
This sequence comes from Xylocarpus granatum, assembly GCA_019650275.1. Lineage (NCBI taxonomy): Eukaryota > Viridiplantae > Streptophyta > Magnoliopsida > Sapindales > Meliaceae > Xylocarpus > Xylocarpus granatum. The sequence goes on from BNST01002044.1 coordinate 51,011, forward strand.
TCCCGTCTGTTATATGCTCCTAATCTTTACTAGCACTTCTACTGTATCCCTGAAAACAACTGTCCCCTCCGGCCTTATAATTCTATCCATCTCCAACAGAATGTAGGTAATGTCGCACTTTCAGTTCAAAATTAAACTTTCAGCTAGAATAGCACATCATCATTTACAAAATAAGATCAAGACACTTGATTGATTTCTCAAGTTCTTTACCTTTCCTGTTATAAACTGAACACTTCACTAGCGTGTTTAAGATCATACTTTCTCGGATATGTGAAAATGCTTCGCACCAATCGTGATATGTTCCGATCAAACCTCTTTCGTATATTACGCCTAGGGTGTTTTGATTTGAATGGAAAGGAACCACAATCATGACTCACACTGGATATTTTGACAGCCCCACAGCAAATCCCCCGAGATTAGCGTTCATGTCCATTATATTCCTGTATCGTCCTTTGGTTAAGGGACCGATAATCCTTCTGTAATGTTTCACCTTGTCATTCCATTTCTCATTATCCTCTCGGTACTTTTCAGCTCTGATGCCTGCTAATGAACCGCTACTAATCCTAGGAGGGAGAGCGAATGCTCGCTGGGGCCATTTTTCCAATGCACCACCTGCAACTTCGTCTAAGCTGGTTACTTCTGGGAGTGGTGTCAGGCAAGTTTCCATATCTTTCTACCTGTTTAGCATATAAAAATACAAAAGTTAGAAAGAAGTTAACTACAAAAGATTTCTATTTTATATTAAGAAGCTAACGGTAGAGGAGTAAGGTGAGAGAGTACCAAGCAGCATCTGCATTGGCTGACTTGCATGTACTCGGAGGTTTATAAATCTCTCTGCTGCACTCAATATGGTTGATGGGTTCTGCCAAATTGCGAGATCATGCTTGTCAATCACTTTCTTCCAGCAGAGCCGCTTGGCAACATCTTCGATTGCATGTTGTTCATGTGTCAAATCTTCTTTGGTTCTTTCCGAGCCTCTCCAGTATTTTTTCAGCGGATAGAGGACCCGAGAGAACTCAATAACCACTAGGCCTCAAGACTCTGTCCACTTCAATCAGATACATATCGTCTTTAAGAATTAGAACAACTATTTAGATTATTTAATGAGAGTATGGGATCATGATGTTTTGTTTTTGGCGTTAATATCTTAAGCTACTAAAGACAATATTTTTATTCTTCTATTTCTCTTATCTTCTTTAGTGTCCCATTGCACACCAGAATAAAGCAGATGGGCCAACTTAAGCATACTATGCCAAGGTATCAAGCAACGAGAACAGTGAGCCATGTCAAAAGCTCTCGCTGGGTAAGGAAGCCGCTTAGAACCCATTATGCCAATCATAGCAGGAACTCCACGTTCGAGTGCAAATTGTACTTGTTGAAGATGATTAGTTATTCCAAGCCAGAATTATCACCAAAAAACAACTTTCTTCAAGACTAGGAAAATGTAAATTGGTAGCAAGAATGTATGAATGAATATTCAGAGATAATTCAAAAACAGTCAAAGAATTACAAGTTTTTCAGCCGTTTATTCGTGCTACAACAAGGGCCAAAATGAAGAGTTTATCTACCATAATAAAAAGGTAGTTAAACAAATAAGATGCCAGTTCAACACTCTTAACTTCCATTGCTTCTGCATTCAATTTTCTTCCCTTCTGCTTCAGCCATCAAGCTCTTCAGAATACCCAGAATATGAGAGAATTTAAAGCACAGATCCACAGTACTTGTGCTTCATGTGTATCCCTCGGAAAAAATGACATTGTCAGGATATCCCTCTTCAGAAGATGTGCACCCCAACTTGCAACCTTAAGTCCCGGAGTAACTGCATAACAACAGAAATATCAGCAATTGAAGTGAATGCTAAATTGAAACCTCGATAGGGACAAAGGAATGTAAACAAAAGATGCAAATTTTCCTTGCACAACAGCCTGAAAGTGCCATGAACAATCCACATTTGATATGTTCCTTGTATTCTGCTACTTGCGTAAAAATTTTCAAGGCCCATCCATCACGACTGCCAGAATTGAGGCAGATGCAATCCTCACCTAGGCACGACAAAGTAGCACTGGTGAGGTAGAAACAAAACTGAGGTCACATCATAACAATGAGTAAGACTTATGGAAACAGCAATAAAAGAGAAATCAAATTTCATATTCCAGAGTGCAAGCAACAAAGTTAGTTGGAATAATAGAGACCTTGGTAGCAAGAATAGACCAACAAAATCTAGCAAAAGAAATGGTACCTTTAAGCAAGGATCAGACAACAAGCATGTCAAACTTCCAGCAGATAAGCAAGCAATGTAAGATAAAATGAAGGATCAGAGATCATCGTGAACGAAAATGAAAAGAAACAAAATGGAGCACCAAAGAAGGAGAAGCATATTGACTCACCTTGGTCTTAGCACGTCATTAGTAGGCAAAAGAATTGTCCATTGGGTAGTAAATGTTTTGGGATCCGCTTGGCAAAGATCCTTCACCCAGGAAAAGAAGAAAGAAAGAAATTGTATTAATAATAGAAAAATTTACAACGACATGAAGAAGCTTACCAAAAAAACTCAAAACAACCAAGCGGCGAACCAAAAATAAAATAAAATCAGGACATTCTAAGGACAACCCAAAAACAGAATTTTGTCGCTCTCCAAAATTTTTGATTTCTGCCATTCTAAAACAACCTACAAATATTATGATATCGGAACAAAATATTGAATTATCAGAACATAAGAAATTGGGCCAAAGTATGACAAACAATAGTGTTGTGAACTTACCTGCAAGCAGACAATTGCAGCCACTCTAACCTTAGAACTCCGAACACTATCAATGTCTTTAATTGACCCATCATTGTCACTGTAATCCGAATCAGATGACTTGAAGTCAACAGTAGAAGATTCATCATCAGAGAAAATTCTATTGTTTCGCTGCTTGATATTTAAGTTGTCCTTTTGCTTAAGTGTAGAGGTCTATATGGAGTATCATCTTTCTTTTTTGGCTTTTCTGCAGTCAAATTAAGGCTCAATACAGTTTGTTCATTACGATCTATGGGAGATGTAAGGTTGGGTTCAACTAGTAAGGCCATAAACAACGAACCACTTCAATGCTGCTATAAAGGTGGACACCTGCAAAAATGCTTTTAATTCAGAAAGCGGACACACGATAGCTGCAAACAAAGATAGTAGTGACCCGACAGGAAATACCAAAACTCAACCAAATAAACTCACAGGGTGAGATAGGGAAATTTTTGGATCCGTAAGTACCAGATGAAGACAATTCAGGAGAGAGGAGTAAAACTTGCCGCAAGGAATAACCGCAATTTCCAAACTAAGACATTTTAAATTATAGGTCAAAAGAAGTAATCTTCTGTGACTAATCATTAACTTCTACGAGCACACTTTTAGATGCAAGGACATTCATTACTTTTCGAAGAACCTAATTAACATAAAAAAAACCAAACAAATACACCTAACTGACATATTCATATCTATATAAACAAATGCAAAGCAGTATGAAGACCTCAATTGTTGACAGCCAAATTTCCACAGGAAAAAGAGATCCAGCCGTCGAAAATCTTTCACCAAGCACACTAAAGGCAAGAGTCTTCACTTCCCAAAAACTAGTGTATCGGGGAAACCTTTTCCCCTTTTCAGCAGTAGACCTTTGGTTGGCACTTGAGTTATGTGAGAAGACAAACACTGCATGAGAGCATCCAAGCAAGTGGAGAAAGAATTTCGGGAACTGAATATTTTCTAATGGCGAGAATTTTTTTTGATATACACTGGTAAGGTGTCTGGTGAAACAAATAATCATAAGATGAATAACTGAGAGTATCGCAATTCATTTCAAAGGCATGGTAATGGAGTATACATGTTACAAAACGAAAATATATTATTTTTAGATAACAAATGCAAGCAAACAATAATAATAAATGAACAAACCTTAGAGTCTCCGTGCATTCTATAACAGATTTAAATCTAGTGGCACTAGGTGAAACAACGGCTTTACCACCAGCATTAACCAAGAAAAACGCAATCACATTTGAAATGCGCTAGGGACGAGCGTAAATGAAGAAGTGTTAAATTCAAAGGAAACCCGATGACTTGTGTCATGAATCTGGACAGATGTGTGAATGTGATTCACGTCATTATGAAAAAATTGTTAATTTTAATAGTTAGAAGTTAGTTGAGCTAAATTAATTGAAGTAGAAAGACAAATGAACTACCAGAACAAGTATTTTCATTAATTGAATTTTTTTTTATTAAAAGATAATTAAAATTATTAATATGAGTGTTTTCACCTCATCACCAACTTCATCTTCCCAATTTTTTATTTTATTGCTCAAACATCCCATCAATAAATTTGAGAGTTTTTTTTTATAATATATAATAATATCTATTTAAAATATTATAATATTTAATATGGATGAAATAAGTAACAATAAATAAAAATAATATAATATATAAAAAAAAACAAATTTATAAAAATAATCTATAAACATTATTTGTCCTCACTAGTTCAGCCATGCACATAAGTTAAGTAAATAAAGTTTCAAAATAAGATAAAATAATTTACTGTTTATTTGCGCTGTATATTAACAAATATAAATCTAAATATCCTCAAATATTATAAGTTTGTCAAAAATTAATATTTTATTTCTATAAATAAATACAACACAAGTGTTTTGATGTAAAAAAATATAAACTTTAATGTAAAAAATTTTTAAAAAAATGATAGAACAAAATACAAGAAATTATACTTATATATCTTAGGGTTCATAGTCATCTCATAATTAATTTATAAATGTGCATACAACCCTTCATAGATGTGCCTTTATTCGTAGTATTCCTTTATTTATAATCATTAAATCATGTTTTAATTTAATTTAAGTTGTACATTAAATTAAAATATAAAATAATATATTAAATGGTCATCTTTATTCAGTTTAAACCGCTACTTAAACGCTATGTATAGTACATAAATTAGAGAGTCAAGCGTCACGGCTTAGAGCCGTGATGCCAAACAGCGTGTGGACGCCATGGCCTAGCACTGTGACGCTCATGTTACTGACTTGCAAGTTAAGGCCCCTCATGCATGATGCATTACGGATTGAAATATTAGCCATTAATGCATGGCCTTAAATTTTGAACATTATTTGCATCTGTGTGTGTATGTGCATATATATATATATTTATATTTATATGTTGATGCAGCTTTAGATATTTGGTCATTAATGTTGCATCTTTAGATATTTGGTCATTAATGTACAAATAACATTACTTTTACATACACATATATATATATATATATGTATTTATAAATGCATTAGTTTGAAAAATTAATATAATAAAAAAAATTTATAATTTTTTTTATTTATCTTTATTTTCTTTATATTTTTTCATTTTTGAATTGTTTAAATGAGTTTTCTTTATCCTATTATTATTGCTACTTATGGTTTTAATTGGTATGTATTTACTATGAAATCAGAACAATGACCTAGTAAAAACAAGAAAACAAAAAAATGCTCCAAATTAAAACCATACCAAATAGCATGCATGTATAAATGTAAGAGTAATATCTTCTCCGTCCCTGGAAGTACCAGCAACCAATTCGAGCAAAAACAACAAATCGGACATGATCTGTATTCATTCTGCATAGTGCAGGAACGAAGAACAAATTTCACTATTTTTAAAAGCATTAAAGTATATATAAAATATAAACACATAACGGTAGTGTAGTAATAAATGGAGATGAGTGATCGAATGCCTCACGCGGAGAAAGGTCGGAGGCGGCAGAGATGAGAGAATTGGAATTGGAGAACATAAGATTGTGAAGAAGATGGGAAATCGAATTACCTGCCGGAGAACCGTTAGAGGCTTAGTCCCTGAGCGTCAGAAACGCCGTTCTTCAGGACTGTTTAGCTGATGAAGAAGACGCCCTAGCTTAACTCTATACTACACATACCATTACAACAGAGCGTGACATTCAATCGTCAGTCATCACCGTCTCCCGCGGTTGTTCTTCCAGCGAACAACCGACATCGAGTCTGTCATTTTTAACACGACGATTGCCGCGTTATTTCTTCTTTATTTGCCTACGTGTTTTCTTTTTTCAAGTCTGTGATCGTTTATTTTGTCCCCGGAACAAATGATGATCGGAAGCATGTTTAAGACCCGAAGCACCTATGCCAGTCTTGCAGTCGGGCATCCTCTTGTATTTCCTGAGCCCAATTACTACTTCGCCATCTTATATTGGACTAAAGCCCCAAATTTGTTGGATATCTGAGGTCCCACTTTTGTTTGGGTCGAAAGCCCAACTCTGACCTTTCAGGTTCAGGTGAAGTGAATTTGATTCCGACAAAAATCCTTGATTAACGAATGGTAATCTAAAATGCAAGACAACTTCATAATACTCTTTGAATTGGAATTCTAATGATTATTCCGACATCTTTTGCGCAAGATTAACACCGATTGTCTTGGGTGAAGCACCCCAAAGCATGAGTTTGGAATCGTATATTTATATATTGGGATTGGTACAAATACACACACAGGAAATTGATCCAACCAACTGCACGCATTAGTTATGGGCATGGGTATGGCTACGGCCCCTATGACCTACTCTCACCAAGAATTTGTCATTACTCATTAAAACCAGAATCGTGCCACTATCGCCATTGGTGGTATTGTGCAATTGCCTGAGGGGCAAGGGAATTGCATTTTTATCGTCTGCTGTGTGCATGGTTGTTCGTATCGTACGCCTTTGTTTTTATACTAACGCTCTAGTACCACTCGCAGCTCATTGTACTAATAGTGGCCAAGCGGGGGAACTCCTCAACGATGCTCGTCGATTTAATTTGCCCGAGTCTGTCGGTCCTATTCATAGCGATGTTTGCCTCCATTTGCTAATGTGGACCTCAATGCCATCGCATCATAAGACTACTACAGCAGAGCTGGATTTTGATGGGATGGGACTTGGGAAAGTGCCTACGTCTCTCTGTAATCTCAAACACTTTTATCTCACTCTTGCTGATCACCAAAAACAGATGAATCAGCATTTTCTGCCTGTTTGACAGAACCGGTAAGCTGAAACTACTGGTATGGTGTCCAAGCCCTTATCAACTTATCCAATCCTCCGATACCAAAACGTCCATAGCCTCTCCAGTGGCCCCAGGGTTCGGGGTTTAGTTCTGTTTACCCTCAAGTGATGCAATGAAAGCACACAGCATATTCTTTGTTACTAATCACCAGCAAGCCGCTACTAACCCAACTAGACAAGGATTCAATAAAGCGAACACATTCGTAAATTTTCGAACAATTAAGACAAGCCAACTAATGTACGCTTCACTTTACACTCAAGTCACGGGTGCCCTTTCCTCTTAACTCTTTTTGGTCGACTTATCAACAACTTAAAGCAGCATGAAGAAAACTATACAATTTGCGATTGCTGCATCTCCCCGGCCGTAACATGGTTATTATTAAGACACACATATAGTATACACGCGAGACTTATAAATGACACGACGTTGATTGATAATATGGTTAAAAGGTCAGGTTAAGTCCAACAAGAATTCGAAGCCTCATTAATGTTTGTTTAGCCTCGCAAATTCCTGAAAAATCTGGGAACATACAGGGGGCTTATAAGATAAAAAGGAACAGTAGACTGCAGGCCCCACGTAGAAGTGGCACCAAATATTGCTCTTCATTACAACATCAGAATGAAAGAGTATGATTTGAAAATAATCGGGAGAAGACACGGTGAAATCTCATGTGCACCTATGCATTTTTCTGTTCCCGTGGTGTCAATAAATTGTTTCAGTCTGTTCTCGCACGCAATTCCCCTTCTCTCTCTCTTTCTATCTCTGTCACCGGCAACAATTACCTCGTCATTAGATTCCAAAATCCTGAATTTCATAAAAACATCTCCCTTTCTTCATAATCCGATCAAACACAAAAGCAAGCCAAATGAAACCGCCACCGCCGCCCGCACATGCGCGCTGGCTCTAAACGCTGCCATCCGCTGCTTCCTTCGTAATAACGATGGCCAACAGCGACGCTCCCCTAATCACCAACAGCAAAGAAAGCCAACTGTTGAGGTAGCCGCAGCTTCACTGGTTGTGGCCCCCACCCTGGTGTATTCTTCTGGGATGAAGCTAACCGGAGAAGCAGCTGAGTGTGTCGTCTGCTAGTCCGAATTTGTGGAGGGGGATGTAATTCAGGTTTTGGCAAGGTGTAATCATGGATTCCATTTGAAATGCAGTTGTCTTCGCATTACTCATGTCCAACTTGTCGATGCAGTTGTCTTGTTTCTTCTTCTTCTTCTCCATCCTTGCATGAAACTAATACTGACCATCATCACATCAACCACAGTTCGGAATTAGCTGTGCCCGAAACCGAGAGTGGGTTGAGGTAGAGGACATATATGCTAGGGTAGCGACCGAAGGTTTTGAGATTGTCAATATTCCAAGTCAACTTTCGGCATTCAAAATCTTTCTTTCACCAACTCTTATCTGCAGATCTCATGACAGAATTTATCATTTATTTTAAACTGCGCGCTTCTCAATACAAGTTTATACATGAAATGGCTGTTGAAGTTACAAATTGAAGTAGTAAAAAAACTCCACTTTTCATTAGACTACTTGAGATAGAATATAGAGGAAAAAATTGAGCAGATTAAAGCAGTGTTGCAGTAATGCAAACACTGTTAATTTTGATGCAGAATGCTTATTTTTAACAACATCAGATGCATTGTTCATTTAAGTTTGTTTGATTACATCATAGATTTCATTGTGTACATGTAACATATTGGGTTGTCTTAATGTCTTTTATTAACCAGTTGCAAGTTGAAGACATAACCCTTCTTCCTGTTAAAGATAAACTTAAAGATCTTGTCTTTGTTAACAAAAATAACTTTCCAATAACTCATGGGTCAGAACATGTCCATTTGTGATGTATTCTGATTCCCAAACTTCATAGCATGATGAAACCTGTAACTTTATACCAAAAACTGATTAATCATCAATATTTCTGTTGTCTCTCTTAATTCAAGCTAATTCCATTCCACACACACACACACACCCACCCACACACATTATTGGATTAAAACTACTCCTTGCATCTTGACCGAGCAAAATGAGTTTAGCAATCATTTCAAATTTGAACGGATCCGGCAATCACGAGTTTAATTGTTAACCACGATATAATTATTTCTTATGAGAATTCTGGTTGCCCTTTACTTTAGCACCTCTGTAGGCTGAGGACAGGTAACTGTTCTGGAATGACTTTCGAGTGACGAAAAATTCACCCCCTCGTATTGTAAGAATCCCCCATTGCTCTTTAATCAAGATACTTAGCTTAAAGTCACAAAAAGAAGGGTAGCTTATTATAACAATAGATTTTCCCTTCACTTTTACAATGGATCATTTGCAAGAGGGCGCAATAAATATGGGTTAGCTCTAGATTATCATGGGTTTCTTTAAGGATGGGCCCCTCTATTCTAGTGCTATATGGTTTGCTTCCTCTGCTATATTCGGAATGTAATACTCCGCGCACTAGTGACAACCTGAAATGCGATTTAGAGTATCGGCCATTTAGCGACATTGAGATGAGATTATAGTTCATTCGGTACTCCCCAACTTTCTTAGGTCGAGGATGCTTGATCATTTGCCTCATCCAAATTTTGAATTTGTTGTGTTTATGGCTTTCCAGTTTTCGCCAAGTTCCTTCACTTCTCAACGGTAGTTGCAGTTCAGTTGAAAATAAACAAAGATGACTTGGATCCTTAACAGACACCTCAGCACACCAAAATGAGTCGTCGTCATCATCTCTGCGTCAATGATTCCACCTGCTACGAGCTCATGCCTCAGGTAATCAACAACCCCGTGCTCCTCTGCTCACATTCCTGATAATGTAACAAACAAGGACACGGATGACCCCGTGACCACGTGCAGTCTACCAGCATACGCAGTGCAATGCATGCAGCACAGCACACCTCAGTACTGGATATTCTTGCCTTGTTGCACAACAATGCAGCTGTAACTTTTGGGTACGCTTGCTTTCTATGACTATAAATATGTATGGTTCATTCATTGTAAATTTAAGGAATCAATACAACTTTGGCAAGCCTGTATTTCGGCTGCATAATTTTTCAGTTCAACGTGTAAGTTATAAATTATGAATTTATAGCATTCAAATTCATCAAAAAATAATTTGTAACATTTAAATTATAGTCCTTAATTTTCTATTATATTTTTGTAACTTTAAAATTCAAATTTAAAATATAAAACTGCAATATTAAATAGTTATAATACCTTTATCCCGCATACGATATGTCATCGATGGGTTACATTAGTTCATTTAGTAATAAATGATACATAAAATTTTATTAAAAAAATGATTAATAGAAATAATATTAGAAAAATGTTGAAAAATTTTACATAGCATTAAAGTGTTACAAAAGTTTTGAAATGAGTATAAATTTATCTCATGTTATAGCACTAATTGTTGGGGTTCCAATTCTTGTTCCAACTTTTTCAGAGTTTAAGAAGTGGTGTGATCACGGATTGCTTCTTAACTTGCTGGCTGACTACTTGTACTTATGTTTCTTGTGTTGAATTGCCCCTAAACTTTTCTTCACGCTTAGTTACACACTAATGAATATGTTAGAAAGGTAAAATAACTTTTAACCTTGACCTAAACTCGAGCTATTCTAAGACAACTCTTCAAAGATAACTGAAAATAAGAAGAAATAAACAACAATGCTAAGAAATATAATATGTTATTCAAAAGCTGTTCATTTACAAGTAATATAATTGTATTTATAGTAATAACAACCTTTCTATGTTTTATTTATACTAAAATACCTAATTCATTTATGACAAAAATTCTTAAGTTAATAAAGACTTCTAAGTTATTTAGAATTCAATAACTTTAAATATAATTTATTGATTTCCTAATCTTACTTAAAATTTGATTATTTGCTTATAGAATCTTACTTGATGTCAAACTCCTTAGCCTTGTGACATTTTCTACTGCTGTTGGAATTCTTTTTAGTATGGATGTTCTTTGTCAATGAGGATTAGTCCTAAGTTTTGCTGACAATCACTGTTAGGTTACTTGCATACTATTGCAGTGCTTGACACACACATGTTCTAGCCCATGCTAACCTCTGCTGCTTCATTTTTTGCTTATCGCCTCTCTTGCATTCATCCATGCCTACCTTCTTATGTCTTTAACAATTCATCTTTTTTAAAGAGCCACCTTATCCTTAAGGTTAAAATTAGAAAATCACTGTTGGATGTCATCATAGTCTTCCCAAGCTGCTTCATCCTTGGGCAATTGATTCTGCCGAATTAATACTTTCCATACTGGTATATTAATGCACCTATAGCTAACTATGTAAAAACCTAAGGTTTTCTTTGGTTGCTGCCCAATGTGATCTTCCTTGAAAGCATCTGGCAGTCCTTTGGTTAATTGTCTCTCATCTTTTAACTTCTTCCTTAATAAAGAAATATGGCAAATAGGATGAAGTTTGAAAGTTAGCTGCACTCTTAATCGGTATGCTGTATTTCATACTCATTCAATGATTTCATATCGCCCGAAATATTTTCTCACCAATTTGGTTGCGGTCAGTTTTCCTGCACGAATTTTTTTCTAAGATGGATTTTGAGATAAACATAATCTACAACTTCAAACTTTTCTTCTTTTCGTCTCTTATCAGCTTATTTCTTCATTCGATCCCTAGCTTCTTCCATAAGCTCATGCTTAAGTTTCTTTAAAACTTCATCTTATGCTTGAAGTGTGATATCTACTTCATGTAAGGTGTTGTTTCCCATTGTATAACATGTTAAATTGGGTGGAGTTTGACCATAAATAGTTTGATATGGAGACATTTTGATTGTTACGTGATAGGTGGTGTTACACCATAATTCTACACATGGTATGTAATCTTTCTACACATTTTGATGATTATGAAAAAAAACACCACAAGTATTGTTCTAAGGTACGATTGGTTACCTCATTTTGGCTGTCCATTCGTGGATGAAAGGCCGATAAAGCAATCAAATTGCTGCCTAGTTGTGTAAAAAGTTTCTTCTAGAATTTACTCATAAATACTGAATCTCTATCAGATAGTATGGTTCGAGGTATACCATGAAGTCAGATAACATGCTTGATGAATTCTTGCACTACTTTTCTTGCCCTGTAAGGTTGCTAGAATGGCACAAAGTGTGCGCTTTTACTGAGTCTGTCCACCACGGTTAAGATAATAATGTATCCTTTGTTATTTGGCATTCTTGGTTGAAATCCATGGTAAGTCTTCCCAAACTTACGTTGGTACGGGCAAAGGTTGGAGCAAACCTTTGGTTTTACCACTTTCTGGTTTTGTCCGTTCGTAAATGTCACATTCGCTAACTTTTCTCTTAACTTCAACTTTCATACCTTTCCATTAGAAAAATAACTTGACTCTCATATAGGTGCGGAACTAACAAAAATGTCCTCTTTCCTTTAAGTTGTAGAAGTGGGTTAAAATTTTTCCCTTTTAAGTTCTTATGTGTTAGGTACGTAAACATGCTGATTATGCTAAATATATACATGTTTAAGTGACAACTTACTACATAGTGGCTTGAAATTTTTTATCTTCTTTATGAGTTCTTGGTTGTGAGTGTCAAATGAGATGGCTTCCTTAATTTCTTCTTACACCGTTTATTTTACACAATTAATGGCCGTAAGGCATGCTTCATTAGGCTCACACACTGCCCACAATGTGTGTTCTCCATTTCTTCTTGATAAAGCATCCATAACCTTATTTTCTTTACCAGGTTTATAGATTATCTCATATTCATACCCAAGTAGCGTGACAAGAAACTTTTGCTCCTCTAGAGTGGTGATTTTTCACTTCATCAAGGTTATCAAAGATTGTTGATTTATAATTATCGTCAACTTCCTCCCAAGAAGGTAAGGTCACCATACCTTTACCATATAGATGATTGTCAACATCTCCTTAGCATATACTGACAAATCTTTCTTTATGGGACCTAAAACCTTGCTCATGTAAGCAATTGGTTTTCTTGTTTGGCTAAGAATAGCATCAATTCCATATTGGCATACGTCAGTATACAACACAAATATTTGGTTGAAATTAGCTAGTGCTAACATAGGAGTCTTACAAATGGCTTATTTTAAAGTCTTAAAGGCGGCTTAACTTTTTTTTTGTTTATAAAACGTTATTCTTCTTCAGTAAGTTTGTTAAAAGCTTTGCAATAGCATCATAATTTTGGACAAATCATCAATACTATCCTGTTAAGCCTAAGAATCCCTTAAGCTTTGAGATATTCTTAGGAATTGGCCACAATTGCAGTGCCCCAATCTTGTTTTGGTCCACCTTTACTCCATTAGAAATCAGGTGACTTTAAATACTCAAGCTCGTCTTGCAAAAAGTGTACTTGGACGACTTAATAAAGAAATGATTGCCCCTTAAAACTTTTTATCGCTTTTGCTAAGTGCTCTAAATGGTCATCAAGGTTCGTTGAGTAAACCAAGGTGTCATCAAAGTATATCAACACAAATTTACATAAATAAGGCTTGAAAATGTCGTTCATAGCTGCTTGAAAGATGAAGGGTGCATTGCATAATCCGAAAAGCATGACAAGATATTCATAGTGACCATTATGAGTATGAAAAGCTGTTTTCTGCACATCCTCTTTCTTCATCTGAATTTGGTGATATCCGACTTTTAGCTCTAGCTTGGTAAATAGCTTCGCACCATGCAGTTTGTCCAACATATCATCAATTGTTGGAATAGAGAATTAGTCTTTGATGGTGGCTTGGTTGAGTGCTCAGTAATTAATACAAAACTGTCAAAGTACCATCTTTCTTCTTGATAAGTAAAACAGGAGATGAAAATGGAGAAGTTTTAAGTATTATAATACCTTACTGCAGCACCTCTTCAACTTGTAGCTTGATCTCATTCTTTTAGAAGTAAGCATACCGGTAAGGTGCCACATTAATAACCTTAGTCTCATTGATCAAGGGAATTGCATGATCGTAATATCGTGAAGGTGGTAGCCCTTGTGATTCCCCTAAGACATCCTTAAACGAATTAAGTAGGTATCGTATTATTGAAGGCATGCTTTCATGGATGTTATACGCCTTTTGTTGGCTTGCAACATTTGCGTCATTTGTTTCCAAAAGGATGGCATGACATTGTGCCCTCTTTTTGCACTATCATCTAATGACAATGACTTCACAATGGTGTGCTACAATTGAGGTTAATGCTTTCCAAGTGTAATCCTTCCGCTTCTATTTGAAGTGTATGATCATTGCTCCATAATCGAACATGATTTTTACTACTATTTTGAGCCAAGCATTGCCTAACAAAATGTCAATACGTGCCAAGGCTAAAACATGTAATTCTATTTTGATGTCGACACCTTGAATTTTTATCTCTACTACTTTAATCACCTAAGAACATTTAAGTTTTTATCGACTTGCAACCGTTACCTCAAATGCTTTTTAGAGATAGCTGAAGTGTTTTAACAAGTTTATTGTTGATAAAATTGTAGGTGGCTCCATTGTCTATCAACATTAATGCCTCCTTTACATTAAAAGTTGCGAATAACATCATGATAATCGACTTAATTGCTGCTCTTATTGCATTTAGATTAATTTCTCCTTTTATCGTATTCTCTAAGGAGTTTACTGCCTCTACTTCTTGCTCACTGTCTACACAACCTTTTTATTCCTTTTACTACTAACATCTTGCTTCGCATTTCTCAAGACTTCTATAAAGTTGAATTAGCCCTTTTTACACTTATGGCTTACCTGTCATTTTTCGTTGCACCTGAAGCAAAGACCCTTTTTAATTCTTTTATTGATTTCTTTGGTAGACACCCTGAGGGGGTCTCTTGATTTTGGTAATGCTGCCTTATTGAATGATGATGACTTCCCTAGCCTCTCAAAAGACCCTTTTTAATTCTTATTGATTTCTTTGGTAGACACCCTGAGGGGGTCTCTTGATTTTGGTAATGCTGCCTTATTGAATGATGATGACTTCCCTAGCCTCTCAAAAAGCTTGACTATTTAGGCATATTGCGATTGATGCTTCTTTTATCATTGGTGAGTCGTGCTAATCGAATACATTGTATGAGGGAATTTGAATCCCTCATCTTTATTTCTCTACTCAGCCAAGGCACAAGGCCATCCAAAAAAGTGCTTATAAATGCACTATATGGCCAATTCCTAAAAAGTTCAGCCAACCTCTCAAATTCGTCAAGGTAGCTCTTTAAAGATCCTTCTTGCTTAATATTGACCAATTATCCCTCATAATTAGTCATGTTAAAGGGGTTAAATCTATTGACCAATTCATGAGTGAATCTAGTCTAACTTATTTTTCTCCCTTTCGGTCATAAATGGCCTTAAGCTATTGTCACTATTGGTTGGTTCTCCCGCAAAAATGTATAAGGCAAATTCTACTCTTTCCCCTTTTAATACCCTAGTTCTCAAAATAAAATTAGTTTTGGAGATCCATTTGGTTGGATCTCTTTTCTCAAAGGTCAGAAATTCAATTTTTACCTTGACTTCACATAGTTTCTAGAGCTGGAATATTGCTGCTTTTTTTTTCCTCCTTGATGGCTACCAAGGTTCTACCTCATGATAACTTCATATCTTTCTTGGTTGCCATGCTGTTGGCCTTCGATCTAAGACCTCTTTGTCATTGTACTCATCATAAGGGTTAAGGGGCTAATGAAAATTAGAGGACACCTCTTGTCTGCCCCTTAGACTCATCCGCACATTCCTCTTTTCTTAAAAGGGAAACTGCTCATAGTCAGATTCTTCCTCTTACTCATCAGGCCTTGTGATCTTTGAATGCAGCCTACTAGATTGCTGTGACAGTATGCTACTCATTGTTTGCTCGGTTTGGCTTTGCTTTCCTACCACTTGGGACATATCCTTCTCCAATTGCTTCATAGAATAGACAATGGACACCTATTGTTTCCCAAGTTACCTACTTGATCATTGAGTGAGCGTTGGTCCTTCTTTATTGTCAGGATTCTTCTTCGGCTAGTGACTAAAAAGTCTTCGCCAAATTGCTCTTATGGTGAGGGTGGATGCTGCTGTGATGACATGGTGATCGTGCTAACTTATCAATGAAAGCACTAGTTGTTGTGGTCCCAATTATTGTCCCAACTTTTTTTCACAGTTTATGAGGTGGTGTGGTCATGGATTACTTCTCAACTTGCTGGCCGACTGCTTGTACTTAAGTTCCTTGTGTTGGATTGCCCCTAAACTCTTCTTACACACTAATGGATATGTTGGAAAG
This sequence comes from Xylocarpus granatum, assembly GCA_019650275.1. Lineage (NCBI taxonomy): Eukaryota > Viridiplantae > Streptophyta > Magnoliopsida > Sapindales > Meliaceae > Xylocarpus > Xylocarpus granatum. The sequence continues at coordinate 67,309 of BNST01002044.1, forward strand.
ACAAAGACAACTCTTAAACCTTTTAGAACTTGCCTTAGTTGAGAAAGATAACTTTTAATCTTAACCTTAATTCTTAAATAAGAAAGACAACTCTTAATTTTGACCCAAGCTTAAGCTATCTCTAAGACAACTCTTAAAGGATAATCGAAAATAAGAAAAAATAAGTAACAATGCTAAGAAATATATTTTATTCAAAAGCTGTCTATTTACAAGTAATATGGTTGTATTTATAGTGATGACAACCTTTTCTTATTTAATTTATACTAAAACATCTAATTCATCTATAATAAAAATTTCTAAGTTAATAAAAACTTTTAAGTCATCTAGTATTCGATAAAGATAAATCTAATATATTAGTTTCCTAATCCTACTTAAGCTTTGATTACTTGCTTGTAGAATCCTACATAATATCAAACTTCTTGCCTTGTAATATTTTTTACTGCTGTTGAAATTCTCTTTAGTGTAGATTTCCTTTTTCAATGACGATTAGGCCTAAGTCCTGCTGGCCCTTACTTTTGGGCTGCGTGCATGTTGTTGCAGTGCTTGGCGCACACATATTCTGGCCTATGCTAACCTCTGCTGCTCCATTTTCTACTTGTCGCTTCTCTTGCATCCGTCTGCGCCTCTAACGCTCCTTTTGCCTTCTTAGGTCTTCAACATGGTTTCTTGATTGTTGAGGCTTATTGCAATCAGTCTCAAAGGAATAATGGGATATGTTTGGCAAGATATTCATGTTTGCCAATAAATAAATTTTGCACAGTATAGCATGATGGTTATCATCTATTCTAATATTATTTGTTAGCATCTTGAGAGAAAAGAAAATGATTTTTTTTTAGCAAGAATGTCTTATCTCTGTTAGGGTCCCTTTACATATCTGGTGATTTTGATGCATGATTATTTAAATTAATTTAAGCACATCTCTTAATGTGCAATTAAAATGGTTAACTAGATTATGTTTGCTTACCCAATAATCCATGAAATGTTTCCTCCATCTTGGGCCAATAAATGTTTCTTTTGGGTTACAAGATCTTATAGCTGAAATTTACACTGCGTCTGCAGTTGGACGGTCATCTCATTTGTTATCAAAGGTATTGCTCATGTCATGAGTTTACTCTTATACCTGCTTTCCAACTTTATGTCTTATTATGCTTGCCCCTAATGGCTGTGTGACAGACTATGATGGGTATAACGAGTCGGAATAAGGATGCCCATCTTAAAGCTTTTCAGGTTGACCTGTCATCTTTATCGTCAGTCTTACAGTTTAAAGACTCACTTCAACACTGGCTTTCGGGTTCAGATATGCATTCTTCTATCGAACTCTTGATTAACAATGTTGGGATATTGGCAACATCTTCCAGAGTCACAGCTGAAGACTATGATCAGTAATTATCTTGATTTTGCTTTTTTTTTCTTTCTTTCTTCTGTATTTAGTGGAAGTTCAACTTCGTTGCTGAAATAGCAGTTTATCTTCGTATTAACGCGTGCAAATTTCACCATACATACAGACACTAAGGTACCAACTGCCAAGTTCTACAAATTCCAGCATGCTGGCTTTTCTTTTGACATGCTAAATGCAAAACCCATTCCTCACTGTCATCACCTGAGCAAGGTCCAGGGTGGTAGTGTGAGTATGCTGTTTATTTGTGGTAGTTCATGTTGTTTACGATGTCTGTAAGATTTTCACCTTAAAAACCACCATTAGGCAGCTAAATTTCTCCGTATGAGCATGTGAATTGAAAATCACCTTACAAGCATTTTTTTTTAATATTTGTAAAAAATTTTCCTGTCTTGCATGCTGCGTATAACATGATTATATTGTATTCCTGTAGAGATTGGTACCATGACCTGAGTCCTCCTCGAAAATTTTTTCACACAATTAGTTACAAATTATCTCGTATTCCAGGATGATGAGTATAAACTACATTGGTGCATTCTCTATGATCGGACCTCTATTTCCACTTCTCAGAAACAGCCCTGTTTCTTATAGGATAGTGAATGTTACATCCTTCACTCATCGAAATGGTACGTACTAATAATATTTGGTATTGTAATTAACAGGATGATATAATTTTTGACGATCTTTTTTATAAAAATCCTCATTGGAGCAAAATTTGTGTATAAGTGATCTGATTTTCATGTACTAGTTAATATGTCGAATCCTCGTTGCGGTTAATAATATCACTTTCGCATTTGATGCATAAATTTGCCCTACATTTATATCTTAGAAAAGAAGAAAAAAAAATCTCTTACCATGAATCTTGGTGCCTGAAACTGAGCTTGACCTGCATCTCGTTATATTAAGGCGGGAAAGAAATGCTGTAACGAGCATTCTCACAATGCCATCTGTTAGTTTTTCTTTGTTGAACCATACTTTATTTTTTTAGTTGAATTGTCATTGCATTAGCTCTTTTTTCTTCAGTGTTTGGTGCACAGGTGGACAATGAGACTGTCACTGGGAAGTGCTTCCTGAGATTAAATGTTATCCTTGTGCTCATATCCATGAGTATTCCAAATGTAAGGGATGCCTCAAAAGAGTTTCAGATATTTCTTTTATCTCTGTTCTGATAGTCTTGTCATTTTGTGTGACAGGATGCTTACTTTTTTTCTCATATGATCTTCACCGACAACTTCGTTTGATGGATATATCTCATCATGTGTCAGTCACGTACGTGTTTGCATCCCTTCTTTTTTTTTCCCTAATTAAATCTGAGAAATGTGTTCGGCGTGGAACATACCTGTAGGTTGATGTACATGTCAGATACATGTCAGTTATTTGTTTTTATGCAAAGCTTTATTCTCTAGTTTTGTCCTTAGAGTATTTTCATTAAATGGTTGTTTCTGGTCACTTGCTAATTTAGTTTTTGGTTTTGATTGATACTGAAGTCCTAACAGACCCTGGAGTAGTGAAAACGAACATCATGCAAGAAATTCCCTTTGTCTCTTTCTCTACGAAGCTTCTTTTGCAGGCACCTGAAAATGGGATTAATTCCGTTCTTGATGTAGCCCTTTCCCCTCCTGTAAGTTTTCCTTTCTTAAAAATGTTATATATGCAGATAACTTATTGAGGCCACTCTATTTTATATGCTCTTTGTATTATTATTATGTTACCTGCTCTCATGTGAAGTAGTATTGATTCCAAGTTACCATCTCTGGAAAATTTGTTGTATACGAGTTAAGGGAAGGATAAATTTTGCTAATCACTTCTAAAATTCACTTCCCCTTGCATGAGAAGTGTCATTATGAAGGAGTGAATTAACCATCTTAGATTTTTGTTATTTGGGTATGTAAGCTATTAGATGAAGTGAATCTGTTGATTCTCGGCCAACTGGTTGTTTGTTGATTTGAGGAAACATCTGGGGTATACTTTTTTGGTGGAAAAGGTAGGACTGTCAAATCTTCTGCGCTTTCGACAACTCGAAACTTGCAGAGGAACTTTGAACCACTTCATGGCATCTCTTTATAAAATCACAGCTTGCTTGTGGGGGCTTGTCCAGATGAATATCAAATTGCACATATCGGAACAGTTGTCTTCATAACCAAACAAAAGATGAAATTGTTCATAGAGGTTAATTCTAAGTAAATTGAGGTTTGGCTAGAACGCGCAGCTGGTCGAGAAATAGCGAGTTGAAGCATATCTGGAGGGGAAAAGGTGTTTAAAGTGAGGCATATCTGGAGAGACATTATTTGGATCCAAGATCAGGATGATGTTGTTTATGATATTGATTCTTGCAGGAGAAGAGAGTGAGCGAGAGTTAGCACATGGCAATATGGTTTATCCTTGTGTTGTAATTTCCTTTAGCTACGCTGTTATGTTTGGACACGAAAGAGTATCAATTTTTGATGGATTTTAACTAGCTGAATCTACACTTAACAAAGCTCATAAAATCGTACTCGTTAATTCCCAGCACCTCCGGAAAAGAGAGGAAACCAAAAATTAAAAAAATTAAGAGAATAAATGTAGGCACTGGTAAATCTTAATTTCTTTTTTTCTTTTCTTTTTTTTTAAAAAAAAACAAACAAAAAAATAAGGTGGGTAGTTTGGACTCCACGTGACAAGCACGTGGTTTTCCTCGAGGACGGAGCAAGGGTTTTCGTTGGGCTCTTCTCTGTCAGAGTGCGCAAATCCTTATATTGGACAGATAAGAGAATTCGGGAGTTTACAAGCAGTAGCTGTGGAATCACAAGATCTCTGGAAATTTGGGCGAAGATGTGGCATGGAAATGTTAAAGCATTGAAGGAGACGTTCGTGAGATATTACTCGAGGAAAGCCGCTGTGAACGTGAGGAAAATGAACCCCAAAGTACCGACACAAGAAGCATACTCTATAGCCCAATCCCTATACGACGTCATCAAGCTGCACGGTCCTCTCACCGTCTCCAATACTTGGGTTCACGCTAAGGTTATCCTTTTCTTTCTGTGTTCTCATTCATTTCCTTTCGATAAGATAAACCCATGTTAGTTTTGATGACAAGGGTTTGAAAGATAAATAGAGTACAGATTTTTGTCATTAGAGCAAAGAATGTTTATTGCTTTAGATACTTTTGACATTAGTATATCTAAATTAATCTGTCAATTCTGATTCAAATCTTTATTTGAATCTGCGTATGCATCTGCAAGAAGTGTGCTGCTATGTTCTCGGGAATTGTTAAATAGCATGAGTAAAGTTGCTGTTTTGACGATTGGATATTTTCTATGGCAATCACTCTCGATATGGTTTAACTTCCAGCAATTGTACTGGGCATGTTTAAGATTTTCTGAGATTGAGTTCGGTTTGTTAAGAGTAGAATTAGTCGGTTTAACCATTCTGTGACAAACTTCAGATTTGCGGAGATTTTTATTTTTCGATCTTTCTGGTGTCAATGTTATTACAGGATGCTGGAATTAGTGGGTTGAACAGCAAAACACACATGAAAATAATGCTCAAATGGATGAGGGGGAGGAAGATGTTGAAGTTGTTCTGCAATCAAGTTGGTTCTAACAAGAAATTTCTGCATTGTACTCTTCCTGAAGGACCTCAAAATGACCAATTGGAGTCTCCTTCTGAACTTAAACAGCAGAATGAGAGGGCTTCAATAAAAATGGGGAATAAGCTAAGACAATAGAACGCACTGTGGGTGTTAAGTTGAAAGACTTAAGCCTTCTTGTATTGTTTTATGTGACCCATTTGGAACTGAAGGCTTTTTCTTTGGCTGGATGCATCCCGCACGCTTTTTTTTTCCTCTGTTGTGTTTGCAATGACACTTTATGTGATGATAGGTTTCAGATGCTAGGCTGTTCCTCGGGACTTTTCTCTCCATATGGTTTAGTGGGAATATGCCATAGCTTTGGGAGCGTTTATTGGTTTTGCTTTCGCGAGAAGATTTATCATCTAATAACTAATCCAATGATTTTGATGGCTTTAGCATCCTGTTGTACTTATTTTTCAACTTTGGCAGGCCCTTTAGATTTAGTACTAACATTCTAAATGTTTAGTTGATGTCTTCTGCTCTCTTGAATGCAGAAATGAACATCAATTCCATTGATGGGTATATAAGAGTTGCAAATCGTGGGTCTAGCTTGAGAAAGGAATACAGCATTTCCCATCGGGAAAATAAATTTATGTTCAATAGACGGAATGGCGTTTGATATAGCAAGGAATCGCTATGAAGCTCATTTTACTTTCTGGTTTATGCAAAGTATGACATGGTATAAATCATTGCAAGCAGTAAACTTTAGAGGTATACACCATGTGTTGTTATTTTGCAACATGCAATATGGTTAATATAACTTTAATTTGTGTAAGGCCTCTTAATAATTAGCAAGGGCATGCGAGATACCTCATGGAATGAAAGCAACAAGTTCAGCTGATATTTAAAGAAGATAACTTCAGTTAGTATTTTATAGCTTTTAGTATTGAGTTTGGAGATGCTTTTAAAGTGAAGAGTAGTTATGGAAGGAAGGCATAGATGTTAAAAGAAAAAAAATTAATATTTATTAAGATTTGCTTTTCAATTACAATAAAATTTTAAGATTTGTAAATAACAACAAAATCAAGATAAAATTTTATATGCATGTAAAAAGTGCTAATATAACACAATAAGTTATAATATAATATGTGTAATTTTTTATACAAAAAAAATTACTAATTAAAAATAATAATAATGTACAATAACAAATATACCTGTATAAGAAGAATTTGGATGCATGCGTCCCTTGTTGTCGCGCCAAATAGTAAATAACAAGACAGGTCGCTAGAGCCAATAACAGACAGAGATACTGACATAAGCAGTGACCTACTTTCTCTTCTAAATGACGCATAATCTCAGCCCCAACTCCCCCTTCCTTTCTTGGGTAGAAATAATATGATTGCAAGTACGTCACCGCTTATGTCAGTCTCTCTGTGTACGTGATTGGGTCTAGAGAAAATCAGACCAGTCTTGGTATTTATTATTTAGAGCGCTGAACTGGACAATAAGGTTAAAAATGGAATGAACTATGAATATGTGCTACAGAAGAGGCGGTGAAGAGAGCAGATGCGTTGCGTAAAGTAACAAAGAAACAAACGTAAAAGCAATTCCGAACTGGTAGGTCATCTCCTCTCTCTTTCTGTCTTATTACACTCTGGGATTGATCTCTAATATCTTCTTGTTCGTAACCAGAAAGTAGAGGATTTGCAGATATCATAGTATTCTTTTAGTTAGCTGCCTAATATATCTTTCACTATGATTATAATGCATTAGTTTTGTTGGGTTGCGCTGAGATCGCCCACATAGTTATTAGTTATTTATATTACACATTATGATTCGGGTTGTGTTTGGGTTCGTAGGGCTGTAGCGTGAATTATAGTCTTGAAATGACAACTGCTGTGGGATGAAATTATGAAATGCAGATTCTAGTGTAAAAGTGAGCGAATTAGAAAGTTGGTGATTACCAACAGCTGTGCTTTCTGTTTCTACCAAACATAGCCGAATTCAGTTGTGGATTCAGAGGGTGACCTTGGTTTTTGGAAAAGGGTTCTGTCTGATTTATTCTCCATTTTTGAGGACCATTGAAATAATTGCTCTTTCCAAATTAGTCTGAAGCTAAGCTGTCCATGTCCGACCTATGGAGAAGTTGTTTCTTATGAATTTATGATATGAATTTTTGGAAAATCTAATTATACTTGTGATGAATATTGAAAGCCATTAAAAGAGTTTTATCCCCGCCTCTATTGTGTATCTGCTATGAGAATCCGTCAAATTTCAAATTTTGAGTTATCATTTATCCGGTCCTGCAGTAAATTTTGGGAATGTGCCATCAACGTATTCCGACCATGCTGAATACTCCTACTTCTCTTCTACATCTCTGTCAGTTAATTAACAGTACTGAGCTTTCATTATGCTGTCTTATCCCACAACGTCTTGCCCTGTTTTCGTTTTCATTGTTAATTTTTGGTAACAATAAAGAATGTTGTTGATGGAGTTTTCCTTTTGTTGCTATCATTGCACCTTGACGAGACTTATGTTTTGTTGCTTCATAGTGGATAATTGAACTATGACGACCTCTGGAAGTTCAACGAAGGACTGCCTTGGATGGGCTGCTAAAGATCCCTCTGGAGTTCTGTCACCGTACAGCTTCAGCCGCAGGTGTGTTTACTAAATTTTATTTTGGAGAAAAGAAAATAGCAGATAAATTCATTCAAGGAAGGAGAACTAGAGAAATCTCTATTTTTTGTTGCAACATTTATTGTCTCTGTTCATTTCAATCTTTCAGTGCCTTTTATGGACAATATGGTAATTTTTTCTTTTTGCCAGATTGATGAACTCAATAATAATTTCTTGGCCTTACGGTCAAGTGGCAATGCCATTTTCTAGAGCATGAATGTATGAAGGTCATACTAAAATCTTCCAACTTTTTTTAATGTCTGCATACAATTTTTGTGTTTTATAACTATCTTTCAACTATTAGACTTCCCCATACCGCAAAATTGTTAAAGAATGTGATTTTCAAGATTATTCATTAACAATATGTAAACTACATTGTGACCGCGGAACTAAAGAAACACGTTCTTGTTCTTTTTTGTTATATGTAAATTTCATTATATACTCTTCTCACTGTTGAATTTGGAAAAATATTATCAGGGCTGTTGGAAGTGATGATGTTTCAATAACCATCACACACTGTGGAATTTGTTATGCTGATGTTATTTGGACTAGGAACAAACATGGGGACTCAAAGTATCCTTTGGTGCCTGGGTATGTGCCGTGATAGTGAATTAGAAGTAGTTATAGCGGTTTCTCAGAACTCATGTGTTGATAATCATTTGCATAACAGACATGAGATTGTTGGCATTGTGAAAGAGGTCGGTCCCAATGTTCATCGCTTCAAAGTTGGTGACCATGTTGGTGTGGGAACTTATGTCAACTCATGCAGAGATTGTGAGTATTGCAATGATGGGCTAGAAAATCATTGTGCAAAAGGGTCAGTTTACACTTTTAATGGCGTTGATGCGGATGGTACAATCACAAAAGGAGGATATTCTAGTTTCATTGTTGTCCATGAGAGGCAAGTATTTATGATGCTTAATAATTCTCCTTTTCTTATTTGTTGAAATCTTTATCAAATAACTTTTGTAACTAACATTCATGATTACATGGATAAGCTTATTCACTTTTGAAATAAGAAGCCTTCAGTAGTTGATCTAATCTCAATGCCCACTGTATAGGATTCCATGTATGTGTTTTGTGTCTATTCATGTCATTTGTATGTAAAAATGTAAATTTGGAGGAAGTATGGCTGTACAAAGCTTCGTAGGAGCTGCATTCTCACCTTATTGAGAGGATATGTTACTTTTCTATAGACTCTTTAGGCAGTATTAATACTAACTTGTCACCTTTGATGCATGCATACACTGCCAGACAGAAGATGTTAATTTTGTTGTTGAAATCTGGATATAACAGGTACTGCTTCAGGATACCCAATAACTATCCCCTGGCTTCAGCAGCGCCTTTGCTGTGTGCTGGAATTACTGTTTATGCTCCAATGATGCGCCATAAGATGAACCAACCGGGCAAGTCTCTTGGGGTGATCGGGCTAGGTGGTCTTGGTCACATGGCTGTGAAGTTTGGAAAGGCTTTTGGATTGAATGTAACAGTTTTTAGTACAAGCACTTCCAAGAAAGATGAAGGCCTGGGACTACTTGGTGCAGACAAATTTGTTGTCTCATCTGACCTAGAGCAGATGAAGGTAAAAACATGCTAAGAATCTACACCAAGTCGATGATTTCTTCAATTTGCTTTTCTGAGTTGGTGGTTTATAAGCAGGTTCTGGCTAAATCACTGGATTTCATCATTGACACAGCATCTGGTGATCATCCATTTGATGCAAACATGTCTCTGTTGAAGGTTGCTGGTGTTTATGTCCTAGTAGGATTCCCAACTGAAGTCAAATTTAGTCCCGCAAGTCTCAATATTGGTATCAATGCCATTACTTAAAAGTTATCTGCAGCAGTTTATGTGTACATGAGCAACCTTTTCATTTAAGTAATTGTTCCTTGTTCGCTAAAATTCTACCAGTGTGACAAGTGATTCGACTGACCTTGTGGCAGGTGCAAAAACTGTTTGTGGAAGTATAACAGGCGGTACCAAGGAGACCCAAGAAATGTTGGACTATTGTGCGACTCATGAAATCTACCCGCAGATAGAAATAATACCAATTCAATATGGGAATGAAGCTCTTGAGAGGCTAATAAAGAGGGATGTAAAGTATCGATTTGTGATTGATATTGAGCACTCCTTGAAGTGACACCACGGAGGCCAACGGGAATTTCGTCTCTGCCACTTGCTTTGCTTTTATAACCATGTATTGGAGTATACAGATCATAATCTTGAATCATCCGGAAATTGGCGAGTCTTCATGTTATGTATGATGTATTGATGGTGGGAAATAACCTTAGAATCCTCTACTTTGAAGCTATGGTTTTGCAGAAAAGTATGTATATTGAGCTAAGAATCATCTACTGTTGTTTTCTTTTCCGTGTAGTATCTTTCTTAGCTTTCATATTCTGTGAAATGGAGTGGGAACTACTGTTTTGGACTGACGTATTCTTAGGCCATGAAATTACATTTGTATTTTTATGAATTATAAATCACGACGAAGACATCTTTATATGTTTCACAGAAAGCTAACTCAGCTGGTGTAAGAAAGTTTTGATAAAAAGATCGTGGTTTGAACTAAGCTTAAGATCAAAATGTTGACACGAAGAAAGAAGGTTATGTTTGACGGTTGCTCGTCAGCGCGCAATCACGTAAATATAGATGACATTATAACATACAACAAAGTAGTCCTTAAACATTTTAACATTAAAAATATATATATATATATATATTTTAAAGTATACATCCAAACACTTATGATAATACCAAAGCAGTTCAAAACACTTTGATAAATTTGAGAACCAAATAATAATTACTTCATAAAAATAAAAATACAAATACAAAAGTGTATTACGGAGCAAAATAGATACGCTATATTTATTTTTATAGCACGCACTTCCAAACTCACTCTTTTAAGTTGTTTTATTTATATTACTTCTTCAAGAATTGATGATCATTTGGGGTTGGTGGGAATCTCTGTAGTTTTACGACCGGAAGTGTCTTTTCCATGGTCATGCTGTTTAAGTTCAACAATAAGCTTGCTCCTGATGTCTTTCTGCTTGCCCCACAGTACAGAATGAAGACCCACGATGATCAGAAACGTGCCTACCAAGCCAGAACTGATTTCTAAGCAAATTCCAATGTATATATGCTTGAAGTCAATTTTCTTTTTTATTATTGCTCGTGTGAGTTTTTACCAAATTATGTTTGTGTTGTGATAGCTGACCTTCCCATGTGAAGTCGCTCTGCAAAAGCAATTGTGGTTTTGGAAAATGACCCCCCAATAATCAGTTGCAGTGGCCCAAGCATTGCTGTAAAAAAGGGTCCCTTATTGCTGATCAATGTTATTCGATGACTGCCCTATTACTAGGCTATATATATGTGTGTGTGTGTGTGTGTGTGTGGATGGAAAGCGCAAACACTTACAGCGTAGAAGATGGTCAAACACTGTATGTTCAACTCCAGTTTCCATAAGGTTAGGATTCCTGGCGAAGAAGAGGGCAAGGAAAGAAGATTGCAATGATGCGAAGAAGCAAATCAATGTATTCAGTGATAATTGAACTGGGCATACTTTGACGATCATAGCCCATGAAAAAAGTTAATAATTGACATTCATCTACGTTATATATGACAATCGTCTAAAAATCACGTGAAATTAGAGGTAATATAATTTACTTGCTGTACCTAAAGGATTAGCCACGCACTCCATGGCAATTTGACTGGTCAGAATGAGAGCAGAACCCTTGATCCACTTCTTCATACCATGCCCATGTTCTGTTTCTTTGGTATTATAGATGTTTATTGGGGCCTTCTCTACAACGCTTTTCGTAACATATTCTCCTTTCCAGAAGTTGAAAATTAGCGAGCCAGCAATGCAAATAATTGTATCAAGTACTTCTGATCGACCTCTATCGCTTGTAATCTTCAGTTTCTCCATCCAGAATGAATGAATAAATATCATTATTATATATAATTAGCATGCTTTATTCTGGTGAATGCATAATTAGATTTGTAGCAAAGCAAGCTAATTGTACAAGAAGAAAAAGTTTACACACACACACCCACCCCCAAGCAGAAAGGGCATGAGAAAGGTGGAACCGGGAATGACATTACTCAAGACACTAGCGTCTGTTGGAGAAGTGTACTGCAAACCAGCATAACAAACATTAAGATGGAGGGTAGTCCCAACTAATGAAAGCACAAAAATCTTTAAGACCACTGGAAATGAGAGCGGAGGGCATTGTTACCTAATACAATCAGGAGAGGAGAGATTAAGGAAATGTTACTAAGAACAACAACTAATACTATATATCGTAGAAATAGACAGCACTGATGACCGATCAGTATCATAAAGATATACATTTATATGTGTGTGTGGGTGGGTGTGTATGTATATGTTAATTATGGCGTACCTTTCCAGGACGTAAGCCAAGGGTCCTAAAAAAAATGCCAATAAGATGGCGATGAACAATAAAGACAAGCTGGTTGATACCTCCTGCGAAGGGAATTTTTATGAGGATATTGTCTCCACGATAAAATAATTGAACTAGTACCATTGCCAAATAAAACTGCAGGCTTTCATGTATTTGTTTGTTAATCAAGACTAGTAGAAATGGTGGACTGATGGATCGCTTACCCTGAGTTTCACCTTGTTTATATATGAAGGATTAGAAAGAGAATCCACTACTCAGTTTGATAGTTTTTTCTTTTATTCTAATTATAAGATTGCAATACTTGATGACACATCTTAATATTATTTTGGGGGTGTGTGTGTGTGTGTGTGATTATAATCATTCTAGCATTATGATGCCCCACCCGCACTTTTATGCTTTTCTTGGTTTGCAATTGTCCTGTAATTCTCACGAGGCTTAGAGATAGACTTTTCTGCAAAAACGTACTGTCCAATTCTTTACACAAATCATGTCATCTACTCCAAATCCAATTCTTGAGGGTGATTGTGATATGTACAATTTAATTAACTAACTAGATGGCGAAGCAAATTGGGCAGCCCAATTTAGGAAGAGGTGGGCTTGACATGAAGGCGCCTTAATAATAATAGTTGCATCAAAATAGGATGGCAAAGCTCATTCTATTTCGACAGCGTGCAACCGTCCTTGGAAGGCAACGCCCATTATCAGTTTCTTCTTTTTTCCTAGCCATTCAAGTAGCCTAGAGCTTTCTTAGAAACCTCTTGCCTTGACGCGATTAACTCAAATTTCATTGCACGTTATGTTACGACACAATCAAATTTGAGTCCTTGTTCAGAACTTCCTCGTGCAATTTTATGGTAACCAAAGTTTGATTATAAATCTTAAAATTAGTTTAGGCTTTATAAACAAATACCAAATATTCATTTCATAGTGTCATTCACCAACCCAGCTGATTATATGTTACCACCCACCTTGTAAAGATCAGAAACTGTAATCTTATACCTGAAGTCTTGAAAAAACCATGCCCTCCTTGCTGTTAACAGCAAACCCAAGCTCTCATTTGAAATTTAACAACCGAAAACTATGCCATACTACAAGTCACAGCCATCCAAATACAAAATAAGAAATACAACTTTCTGCAGAGAACAAATTTCTTCATAACCATATATACCATCAGATTCTTATCCTCACTACCTAAACGCTACTTGATATTCTTCAAAATCATACAATCACGTCCACTTCTTGCATTTGATCATAAGATTCATTAAGGATATAGATAATGATCAACAAATTGCCAGTTGCTCAACCATAAAGTCTATAAATCTAATGCAACAAAACTATGAGGAGACTCGCAGAAAAAATCCAAAATTATACAATCCCAAAAGTCCAACCAAAAGCACACCCTCAACTTAGGGCAAAAGCAAGATTAAACACAAATTCCATAATATCTCTATGCAATGAAATTTAGAAAGCTAATCATTCATTCTTCCTCATCTATTGTGCTCTTCTCACTGACATATATCCCATCAAGGAATTTCCGAATGTCCTTGTTCTTCACATGGCATTTCTGTCCAAAACAAGTATTAAGCAGTCAGAAAATGAATGCACCAAGACAAAAAATATGTGTGTACATGCAGCATTCATGAATCCCACACCGTAACATGACTATTGTATCCAACAGAGTATCAGGATGCACACACACAAATCTACATACACACAGAGAGAAAGAAAGTACCTGATTGATAAGAGCAGCAGATTGAGACACAAGTTCAATGTCATTTCCGTCAAGCACGAGTTCATCCTTAACCTTCTCCGACCTGACAACGCTAACACCTTCAAGCATATCAACTCTCCGGACCTGTTTTTACCAACCAATGATATGTTCAATATCAACCAAACATCTAGGAAGTAAGGCTTACTGCTGATGAATGTAAGAATTTAGATACCAGCCAGAAACAGCTAGATTAAAGTAGAGAAACAACCTCGATAAAGTACTATCCCATTGTAAGTAAAATCCAATCACTTCCAAAATGATCTCACTTTGTTTCAGAAGTCAACGAGAAAAGACTTGAAAATTGATTCAAAGTTTATAATCTATTAAAAATATGCGACTACGTGTACTGTATAATCAGAACTGCCGTTTTGCAAGTAGAAGCACAAAAATAAACATGTGCAAACACAACAAATTCACAACTCAAATCAGATTAACAATTTAACATAGAAAACATTGGAGAAGGAATGAATAAATGAAATGAAAAAGAGGGAGGCAAAAACCTTCTTTTCTCCTAGAAAGTTACGGATCTCGATGGCCTTGTTAGTATTAGTGATAGAGGCGTTGATGGGAAAGTGTGCGTAAACGAATCTCATCTTGTAACGGTAGCCCTTGGTAACACCAGTAATGAGGTTCTGGACATGGCTGAGTGCAGTTCTAATGGCTGCGCTTGCCTTGCGAGAGCCAAACCAGGCGTCGACCTTAAGCTGGCGCTTACCGGTGTCCTCGTCAGTCATGAGATGGAAGTCGAGGTTCAAGTGTTTGAAATTGCGAGAAAGCTTACCTCTAGGTCCCTCTACTTCTATTATCTTGGCGTTAACCTTGATTTTCACCCCATCGGGGATGTCCATGGTTTCGGAAGACAGGATGGCCTTCATCTTCTCTGTATCTTCCTCCTCCGAATCCTGGAAGTATCTTAACTCAGATCGCTTCTGCAAGCTGCGGCCGTCACCCAACCTAAACACTGCCCCTCTGAATATAAATAAGGCAAACAGACTTTCACATACATCGATACAATAAGCAGCTACACACCCGCCCGGCTCCACCAAGATTTGGGCCCAGGTTCTATCCAACATCAGGCCCAAATTTATACAGGCAATATGCTTTCCCAAGTCCTTCGGTCCTTTTCTAGCAAATCCGCAGTCGTTTAATGGGGGCTCTTTTCTACAGTCTTAGATGTTTTTATCAACTTTTTGATCGCTAATTCTCAAAATTTTTGCGGCATTTCCCAGTTTCTTTTGTCCGTCAACATACCTAATTATAACGGGCTAGCTTTTTGATGGTTGACTTGTTAGTTGTGATCATTTCAGACGATTCTAACCGGTATGGAACTTTTGAGTATGACTCGAAGCAAAAAATCCACAACAAATTAATACGACTGAAAAGAACTGGGAAACATTTTTACTTTTCGAAAAAAATGTTGCTATTCCCACAAGTACAAAATCAAACAAGGATAAGCAACCAGAAATGACTGGGGGAAGAAGGAAAGGAAGCAAGACTCAAAAAACCATTCAAGTATAACGGAGAACCATAACTACGATAACAGTGACAAATACATATAAAACACAATACTGCCATGACTCACTAAGATTAGTACCAAAAACTTTAACAAATCCTATGCACATGAACACCAAAACCTCTAGCCTAAACAAAACCCTTGTACCACTCTTCAGTCTTCCTCCTAGAGAGTACAGTTATCTCGGGCAACCAAGGGCAGTACAAGCATCCTCAATACTGTCCTGTCAGCAACCTAGGGCAGTACAAGCATGACATCTTCCTCTTCCTCTTCATCTCCCAGTTTGTAACCACTGAAGTGACTGACCCTAAACTTCCACTCTCCCTTGAAGGGGTCATAAGATATAAACTCAGCGTCTTGCTCCTCAGCCTTCCTCCTAAGCATCTCCCTATATTTATCAATTTTTGGTCCTTCTGTATATTGCACTCCGGTCTTTTTATCAAAGCATTTTATATTAAGGAGTGTTACCTCCGCAGGCTTGTTAAGACCTTTTCCAACAGGTGGTTTCTTGCTATCATCCATGTACACAATAACCTCACGGTGGTTGAACTGAACAAGAGACTCAAGATCAAGCCGTCGCACATCTGTTTCTCCCAAGAACTTAATGCTGCCATAACTGTAACGCCCAACCACAAAGTCCTTGACACAGCGGCAGAATCCAGGTTCGGCTCTTTCTTTGGCTGCTAGTTCTTGGATTCGAGGTTCTGTGTAGTAGTCAGAGCGTCGGAGCTTTGGCATGAGTGCCTCAATGTTGGCCCCATGCTCATAGACAATTGCAGCCTCACCAGCTCTGTGGCCATGAAGTGTCACATATGAGTCATCTTTAAGAACAGAATGACCATTCTGGACTCCATTAGATTTGTGGTTGACTTTGATGGGATGGACTTGCTCCTTGACACCCCCATTTTCAACTGGATTTTCTGCAATTCGTACTGTCATTCAAAAGTTGGAACACATTAGCACATGATCCACTGGCTAAAAAGAAACTGAACAAGTGGATTTTCTATATTCAAGAATAGTTAATTGCAAAGAGGATGCATTGCTATTATAGTTTGATCTTCATTGGAAGCTGTGAAAGCACTTCGATGCACAACCATGTCAGCTGGAGCTTGCCATGTTAGAAACTTTGTTCTTTAACACCATCACTAGCAAACTTCTTTCTTAATGAGTGCCACAAACCCACATCCCAACCAAAAAGAGGAATGGAAAGAATGGGATTGCACTATTTGGCAATGGGAGGGGTATAAGATTTCCATTAAAAATTAGAGAACACTGTTCCATGATTCAGTCAAAAGAAAGTTCTCCAGCTGACTTCACAACTACCTTAGCTCAATAACCCACAACATAAATGACCAAAAAGGAGTATGATTAGATAAAGTGTACTTACTATCTTTATCCTTGGAATTGGAGGCATATTCAGAAATTTTACCTGAGAAAAAAAAATTGTTCAAACAAACAGCCAAACCCATCATTGATACTGAAGTACAACTTCAGTATTTTCTAAACAATAAAAATTTAGATCCCGAATGGGATAAAATAAATGTGTCATAATGATAAGTAGCATAAGTTAGTCATTTCATCCAACCAGTCAAGTATTGATCTCACTATTTGAACCATATTCCAATACATATGTGGAGAAAGGAGAAAAAATAAAAGGATTGACACTTCCCAACAACTGTACCATTCTCATGTAGTCGGGCAGATGTATCTTTAATTGATGATGTTTTCATTGGACTAGCACCTAAAGGCCACTGCTCTGTGGGACGAATGACTAGAGCTCTAGGGTTTTCCCTAGGAATGAAAAAGGCATCTGCCTTAGGTGTACTAGGTGACTCTTCTTCATCAATGAAAAATGGAACCTGCATTCAGCAATCAAGTTATTGTTATGTAATACATACAAAGCAACAATCATTCTCAATTAAGTTTTCACTAGATGGCAATCTCACCTTCATACCATCATTCTTGGGATTATATTTCCTAGCAGGCAACCTAATCCGCCTTTGTGACAAATGTCGAGAAGTCAATAAGGATGAAATTCTTACAGGAGCCGATTTTTCAACAACCTGAAAGAAACCACCAGTAAGTACAGGCAACAAGAATATCAAAAATGCATTCAACTCAAAATCAGTGAAACTAAAGCAAAATCAAAACAGGTCAAGTTTACAGGCATGTTAGATATCCCATATTGAATTGAAGGCGCAGTTCCAGATCTGCCAATTGACATTTGAGGCATTGCGGGAAGTGTTCCAAATGGATTTGTGACTGGCAATGGCTGTACAGCAACAGAACTTGGAGCAGCTGACCTGGTAAACACAGGCATTTGAGTGTGAAATAATGAATGATAAATAGCAGTTTAGGTCATTGACAAGGACCTATAAAATAATCACCACACTCTAATTTTAACTTGAACTAGATGAAGACATCAATCAAACAAAGTTGGGAAAAGGAAAGAACACAGTAAAAGCTTAAGGAATTGACCAGGAAATTGATTAGAATGCAAACATAGAAAAAGGCAAACCAGATATAGCAATATAAGTGGCATACGGTTAGGAACCCAAAACAATGATAAAACCATTTGGAAGATCACACTTGACCTAACAAAAATGTTTGAGCTAGCATGCACATGGTATAGAAAAGCAAGAGCTAAGGAATAAGATTTACGTTTGTCCAAAGTTATTATGACCAAAAGTGCCCAAAGCGCCACTAAAGTTACTCGCATTGCCTGCTATAGTGGAAGAAAAGTCAAAGTCAGAACAATATAGTAAAATGTTAAAGAATTATTTTGCTTGTATATAATACATAAGGAAAAATGAGAAAAGGAAACTACCTGCTTGTGTCTGCCCAAAGTTGTTAATGCCAAAAGCTGAGTTAGTCTGAGTAGGCTGAGCCAGTTGAAATGGCAGAGAAACAGAAGGCTACAGAAACAGACAAAGGAAAGCCAAATTTACACAAAATTTCAACACTAGAACTCAAAAATCAACAGCAGTCTAGGGGAACACACAAACACAAAGAAGGCAGTCCAGGAAATTACAACCCCAAAACTAAATGCTATGCAGTTGTGGCTTAAAAGGATCACTGCAAAAATGAAATCCAGATTGTTGTTGGAAATCATAATTGCCTTATTTCTATTAGAAAAGTATTCCAAGAGTGTGTAATATACAAGTTACTCAATAAATAAATGAGTCCACACAATTCTCGAACTACACTGTAGACATATATGCACAAAAACTTCATGCTTAATTCAAATTCATTGCATGAAAAGACAAGCATGAATATGACAAGAGAAGAAACCAGTAACTGTGATCTTAAGGGGTCACTTACAGTTGTTTGACCGAAACCCAATGGTGCCGTAGAAGGAGCTAGTGATGGAGTGCTTGAGAAAATGCCTCCAGAAAACCCAGTGGACGGTGTACTAAATAAGTTTGACTGACCAAATGAAGGCACAGTACTCTGTCCAAATGAGGAGGGTGCCTGTCCAAAAGCAGAACCTGTCTGCCCAGTGGGAGCAGAACTGAACAAAGGAGACGACTGACTACCAAAATTCATGCCAGAACCAAATGACGAAACTGTTCCCTGAGCTGCTGTACTGTTGAAGAGGGATGGTGATGACCCAAAAGCTGGAGATGAGTTAGCACCAAATGCAGGAGTTGATGTTGACCCAAATATCGAAGGCGTTGTAGAGGGAGTTGACCCAAAAGGGTTAGCTGAAGATGACACACCAAAAGGTGAGGAACCAAAAGCAGAAGTTGAGGTGGAGGTTCCAAAACTTGAACTATTGAAGGTTGAAGTTTTAGGTGCAAATAGATTAGAAGATGTAGAGGTAGAAAATGGGTTAGCAGATGATTGCCCAAATGCTGGCGAAGGAGCAAAAGGGCTTGACGGAGCAGCTGAAGCACCAAAGCCAATCCCAGCTGCTGACTGCCCAGCAGGGAGTGGACCGCCTGAAATTTGATTAATATAAAACACAGAATAATTAAATCAGCCAATGTCATTGTTTAAAGGAACAAGCACCATTAGTTTTCTACAGTTTTAGCAAATTACCTTTATCTCCCAACTGATAATCCTCCCATCTCAGCTCTTCATGACTTTTGTCTTTGTAGACAGGCATGGCGGATATTGACTCCAACTTTCCAGCAGGCTGTGTGCCAGTATCAGCCTCTGTAGTAGGAGCATAAGCAGCTACTCTACTTCCCCCACGTTGACCCCCAATAGTTGATTGCCCAAAGCCAGTGCTTCCAAATGATTGTGCTGTGGTCTGGGCTCCTGCATTATAGTACATGTCAACAGAGCAAAGTTTATGTTATTTTCTAGATAGATTAGGAAATAACAAACAACAATAAAACAAAATAAAAATAGAGATATGCTCTCTGACTTGTCATATAAGGAATCATATACAAACAAGAAACTGACCAAAAGGAGAACTCTGAGCTCCGAAGGCAGATGTAGTGGTTCCAAATGGACTGCTACCAAATGCCGAAGTAGACTGGCCAAAAGCTGGAGAGGATCCAAAACTGAATGATGTTGCAGTGGATGCCCCAAAAGCAGGAGTACTCGAAGCCCCGAATGCAGGAGCACTGGAAGCACCGAATGCAGGGGTGCTTGATGATCCAAAAGGTGGATTGCTAGAAGCCCCAAATGCTCCACCAGATCCAAAAGCCGGGGCACTTGCACCAAATGTAGTTCCTGTACTACCAAAGGTTGGGGTACTGGTAGCTCCAAAGGCCGGGGTGCTAGTGGCCCCAAAAGCAGGGGTACTTGTAGCACCAAAGGCAGGGGTGCTTATAGCCCCAAATGCAGGTGCACTTGTAGCACCAAAAGCAGGGGTGCTTGGTGCACCAAATGCAGACTGGCTTGATGCCCCAAAAGGTGTGGTGGAACCAAATAAACTGCTTCCAAATGCAGGCTGTGATTGCTGAGTTGTGCCTCCAAAAGGACTTGTTGGAGTAGAAGTGGACCCAAAGCCAAAAGCAGGCTTCTGGCCAAAGACAGAAGACCCTGGGAGATACATAAGAGAGTAAGAGTTATGTCAGGTCTCTTATATAGGGAACCAAAAAAGAAAAGTTCACCAGATGTTGACAAATTTTAACAATAAAGCAAACACAATGCCTGTGAAAGGATTAATTCTATGGTAGAAATATTTCATTCCTTTGTCATCTAAATGAAGTTTATATACAATAGTAAAAGAGAAGATAAAACCAAGAACACCATTACTTGTTCCAATAACATTTGATGGTCAAAAAATTGCCTGGCAGAGAGAAAGAAATATAAGGCATAAGAAAGCAAGAGGAAACTATGTTAGTTGCCACCATTGTTGATCTCCATCATAACAAACAACTGAAAAGCCAACCTCCTAAGCTGAATTTATTCTTCTCTTGGACTACTGGAAACTAACAATAACAGAAAACAAATACCATAATCACATTAGAAAACTGAGAAAATTTAATGCCCCCAAAACATATATTGAGCAACAACTATGACCATCTTTCTCAGAGTTCAAGCCAAAAGCAATAAATCAGGCGAAGAGTGGAGAGGAGAAACTGAACTAACAAGCCATGATTAAATAATGATAGTTCATGCCCATACCACCAAATGATGACGACGAACTGCCAAAAGAAGGAGTAGAAGATGCCCCAAAAGCCGGCATTGAACTGCCAAATGCAGGGGATGCCGAAGCACCAAAGGTGGTTGGTGATGAGAATGGTGAAGATGACTGGGATGCACCAAACACACCTGTTGAAGTGCCCCCAAATAGGGAACTCCCTGTTGCACCAAAAGGGGTGGTTGTACCAAATGGTTTGGGAGCAAATGGATTGGTACTTGCATTATTAGTCTGCCCAAAGACTGATTGTGATCCAAATGCGCTACTGGAAGACTGCCCAAACGCTGTCCAATGGATTTCCACAAGTTAATTCAATTTCCCAATAATAAATTACTACTTAAACCCAGTAACCCCAGGAAGTCCGTGCAGGTAGGAAATGATTGCAAAAAATAAAAATAAAACATTAACAATAAATAATTTTAAAAACCATAGTGCATGAAAAGGTGTTAGTAAATGCAGTCCCACTGCATTCTTAACTAGAACAAGAATTTCAAGGGAAACTAGTTATGATAAGTAGAAAACACCACAAACATGATAGAAAAAAAAATTGCCACAGATGGCGGCAAACTGTAATCTAATTTAACTAGAACATCCAAACATAATGAGCAAAATAACATAACTGGTGATAATGAAATAACTGTATAAGAATCAATACATAATAAAACGAAAAACTAGTGAAGCTTTCAAAAATATATGGAGCGAAAAAAATTAATCAACATGTGCAAAATAATATAATGTAAAATGCAATGGTAAGGTGAACAACTTACGATTAGTTGAACCAAACATTCTCGCTTATTGGCGTTTCCTTCTTGACTCTAAAACACTGAGTCCTGATTTGATTCCTAGCGCTTATGGCAGTTAAATAGAAATCAAATAACAACTGAATTCGTCATTACAAGTACAAAAAAGAAAGAAAAAGTTTAAACAGATCAAATTAAACAATACAGTTCATTATCCATCGAGTTCTATCACTATCACTTTACATTACGGTGAATAAAATCAGAAAAACGAATCGTCTCATCTAAAATAACAAAATCAAATTAAATGCAAATCAACATGGCGAATATGTTCATTGCTCCCGCGAATTGTCGGAAAAGCAATTAAAATAAACCCTAGCTGCGAACCGTCAATTACACGAATGAATTAGGGCAAAGTAGATACATACCGTCGATCTGCACGGACGAAAGAGAGAGAGAGAAGAGGAAATGATAAAAAGGTTTACACCATACGCAGGACAAAAGCAAAGGTCTCCCTCTTTAAGGGAGCGAAAGGTCTTTTTATATTTGGGTTGGACTCCGACTGACACAAAAGCAGCGTAGCGTTGTTTTTAAGTCCGTAATGTACATTACCTGCCTGCGCAACATATAACCATAATACTACAACTTTCTAAATAATCTACAAGTTTATCATCTCATGTGATTTGTCATTTTTTAATTAGACGATAAATCAAAATCATTATTTAATCAATGAATGACGAAAACCAAAAAAAAATTGGGATAAACACCTGAAACGTGTAATATTAGTCATGGGAATTAATAATAAAGTTGGGGAAAATTAATTCTAGTACTATGCACATGGAACAAACCTAATCAAATGGTATTAATCTTAAAAATTATTTACAAAAATATCATTGATTTAATTCCAATTACTGAATAATTTATTTGATTTTAAAAATTAATATAATAAAAAATTACTTAAACTAACGTATAAATTAAAAGACAATGATTAATTATATACGTAAAATAAGATATAATACATATATTATTTATTAATTAAAAAATTAATATATTTATTAAAATTACTAGATTTTGTGACGGGAATGATAACAAATAATCTCCTTCGAGTATATAAGAGAATAAAATTGTATTGTTAAAATATTAATTATAAATTTTTATAATAAAAAATTAACAAAAACATGATTATATTTTTTAAATAATTTATTTTTAATCTATACGCATAAATTTAAGGTATATTTTAGCCACAATATAGTTTTTAATCAGTCTTATTAATTAAACTCCTCAACAAAAGCAAATATTTAACCAAAAAGAAAAGAAAAAGAAAATTGATATAAACATACATATATATATATATATATATATGTATGTATGTACTGGACGCCATAACGCCACGCTAACCGACGGATTCCCAAGGACAAACACTTCACGGGCGGGGCTTTCTACGTTTGTTGGGCCACCCAGTAAACCCAAATCGCAACAGGCTCATCGCAAAAATCCTTTAATGGTTTTTATCTTCACCATATTATGTTTGGACTCCTCCGTGAAAATGTTAATTAAGCAATGCACAAGAGCAAAGATTATTTGAAATAACAAAATGGGCATCGGATCATTGCAATAATTATGCACCAAGAGTAAAGAGGATTTGTCACTGGAAATTGTTAATAGTGTAAGCACTGCAGTGAACAGTAACCAGCCATAGCAAGTTTGAACAAAGATTGATTCCAAAAAAAAAGTTATAACTTCCGCCCAATAACGAAAGGAACGAACGGCCACTTTAAATGTGCACACGATATTATTTATTTTGTTCGATTGTTCAATTCCTAATGAAATTTTCATTTTCTGTAGCACTTAACATTCAGATCGATACAAACAATATGGCCTGCAATATCAACGTCCAATTTTCATACAATATACCCAACAACTGGATTGCCGTATTCCAGTTGTCTTCTCATGTATCCCAAAGATACTAATTCGAGGATAGCATTATAAAATGCAACCCCTCAAATCCTCGACTGGTTTCAATAAGAGAAAAACCAGTGATGGCAACACTGACAGAAAATGTACGGGGAAGGAAGAAGTCGTCACCAAGGGGTCATCCCAGATTCGTCGGAGTCAGGCAGAGGCCATCGGGGAGATGGGTTGCAGAGATCAAGGGCTCTTTGCAAAAAGTGAGGCTCTGGCTTGGAACATTTGACACGGCGGAGGAAGCAGCCCGAGCATACGATGATGCTGCTCGGGCATTACGCGGGGCTAATGCGCATACCAACTTTGAACTGCCTCCGTCAGAATCTAATTCGCCCGCTACCAACCGTTTTCTGGCTGATAATATCGAGCCTTTCTCGTTCGAGGAGGTTTGCGGCTCTGATAATACAGCTGATGGGCTCCTTGGTGCACTTAAAGCTAAGTTATTTGATGGAAAGGGAACTACAGCAGTTCTCCCACCGCATACTTGTTCTAAGGTGCAACCAAGTGTTGCTGCCACCAATTCAACTCACAATAACAAGTCAACAATTGTTGTTCCTCGCGAGCTTGGAATTGCAAGTAGTTCTGTAAATTCAGGGCCTGTAGCTAAGCTTGATATTCTCATGGATGACGATCATAGTCAGGATGAAGTCGTTGCAGGTCATGTAGGGATGCACTGGCATCATCCTGCACAAACTGCACCAACAAGTAACATAGATTGGTCTAGCGGACCAGCATATGAAGCATGTTGGCCTGCACAGATGAACCATGTCCAAGAGAATTCCTTGTTTAACACCATTGCTACTGCAAGTGCTACATCTCCTTGGCCAGTTTCCGGGGTAAGGGAGACAACAACGGTTGATTTCTCATATTCAGATCAATACCATCGAGAGCTACCGGCACATACGAGTGTCAAAATGAATACAGTGAGCATGCCGACGACTCAAATTGATGGTGCGACGACAGAAGGTGTTTGGTCATTGGAGCAACAATTTGTGCACGGTGAGAACAAAGGTTGGGCTGGTAGTAGTACTAATGCCTCTTGGGATCCTCTCCTGTATATGTCCTCTGTGCTAGGATAATCTAAACGAAGCCAGTGATATCACACAAATCATGATTATGCAATTCTTTATTTTGCTTTTTCTTCATAACACGTGCCAACAATTAACGTTCAGCAGCTAATTATTCTTTTCAAATGTCCTATAAATTACAAATTGTGTTCTAGCTAGTCAAGCTTCAGATCATGTACTGGCAATTCGCATGTGTAAGATTTTAAGCATAATTTGAAATATCTGGTAAAAGATTTACTGCACAATTTCTAATCCTTCGTACCAGTTCTAAATCCAATCAAAATAACAACAAAAGAAGCTATGAACCTCTAATTTATGCTAAATTTGGCAACTCTTTGCACCTTGAGCTTTCTAATTGATAGGCATGTCAAGTCCTAATTCATCGCTTAACTGATAGTCTTTATCAGAAAGATTACGTGGATTTTCAGAAACTAGTAATGGTGAAACATCCTTGGATATATCCACAAATGGAGAGATGCTAGGCTACGCTCGTTCAAGGTTAATGTAACACCCTAATATGACACCCTAGTTTCTTTTAATATATATATATATTATATTTTTATATCTAAATAATAAATTATATTTTTAGATATATATATATATATATTGTATAAGAAATAATTAGATATTTTAAGAATAAATTATAAATTTGTGATCAAATAAATAAAAAGAGTTCAATTAGGAATATAATAGTTATTTTATGTTAGTATAAATAGAAGTGCTTATTAGTGTTTAGGATTTATATGTATTTGAAAAAAAAAGAAAAAGAAAGAGAGAACAAAGAGAAGAGAAAAAAAAAGAGGAAAGACAAAGAAAAATAATAAGTTTTTTTTTAAAATTTTGTATTGATTTTTATGGATTACTAATTTATTATTAGTAATAAGCAATTTTATTATTAAGTTTTATGAAATATACTGATTGGAATCTATGATTAGATTGTAAAATTAAAGTTAGATTTTCGTGATTAAGAAATTTAAAAAAAAATTATTTGTGAAAAGATAGTTAAGAAAATAAAATTTTTACAAATATAAGATTATAATAGTGACTCAATTCATGAATTTTATAAAATTATATACTTCAAATTTGTTAAAACTATTTTATATAAATAAATTAAACATCTTTAGAATAATAGTGAGTTTTGTTTAATAAAAAATTATTATGTTTTCGATTTTTAATGATTTTTCAAATCTGACTCTAAGATGCAAAAAAATTTTCATTTGTGTAGAAGAACTGAATGGCAAAATTATTTTAGTTAACTAAAATATTTTAAAAAATTATAACATTTTATATATTAATTTCTAATTGTGTCTAATTTATCATATTAAAATTTTAAGATAAATTTTTATATTTATAATAAAATTTTGAATGAAAATAGTTCACTGTCAATTTCTGTTTGATAGAATTTGATACTTTGAAACTAAAAATTATTTTGAATAGTTATGGAATGAATTTGAACTCAAAAATTTTACTTTGCATATGTCTGCAAAATTTTATAACATTTTAGATGTATTGTATTTTTTAAAAATTAATATTTTAGAATTACTCAACATATATGTGCAAAATAAATTATTAAGTTAGACAATAAAAGGGGCATAATTTTATGAGAAATCTAAGGTTATTATATATGCTTTGTGATAATGTATAAGAGTTTTATGATTGCTATTTTTTTTATTATAGGTCAAAATATTTAAGTTAGTAGTTATTGTGATTGTCAAGAGATAAGTATACTAGATTTTTTAAAATAAAATCACAAAAAACATATATACATGTTTGAATGTATTTTCAAAAATATTTTTCAATTATAAATTCTTACAAAAGCATTATTTTGACATTATTATTTTTTTTATGTGAGTGCTTATAAATATATATGCTATTGTGATTGTAATTATTTATAATTGTATTATTATGATTATTTTTATATCATGTCCATTGACATTTGAGCATGAACATGTACATTGTATTTTAAGTAACAAGAAAGTATTTTTATAAGAAAACTACTTATGAAAGTAAAGTTTTGTATACTAGAATATCGAATTTCAATACTTTCTTAATAGACAATTATAAGTTATATGAAACTTTTATTGTTTAGAGTGGTCATTCCTTCGAGTTTGATATTATTGTTATTATTTATTATTTCATATAATATAGGAGAGACCTTAGGGGTATTTCTGGGTATTTGTATGAAGAAATATTTGTATATGTGGAAGGACTCACCGATGGTCAGAGTGAGGGTGTGGTTTTTACCTTTGGGCATGAGTGTTTATTGTTTTTAAAAAATTATATGCTCTACTTGCACTTACCTCATATACGGTATGTTATCGATAGATGACATTGATTTATTTAGTGATAAATGATATATGAAGTCCTACTAAGAGGTAATTGAAAGAAGAAAATTTTTTAAAGAATGTTTTAAAGTATTCAAGTGTAATGAAGTTTTGAAATGAGTATAAATTCATCTCATACTATATCATGTATATACATTATAAATAAATACATTGTTTATAGTATATATGTATTTTATGTATATATAGAAAAAACTAATATATTTACTGAGCTTAAAACTCATTATAGCTTATTGTAATTGCAGATAATTGAAGGATTTGCATTTAAGAAGATAGTTTTGGCTGAACTTCTATTATCACTTTGTTCTGTAATTATTAGAATTTTTTAGAATTTTCTTTTATTCTATTATTTTGATTTAAGATTTATTTTAAAGATTTATGATTATTCACTATTAAAAGTATTTGACTAATTGATTTATCTGTAAATTTTTTTAAAGTTCTATGAAATCTTTCATAGTCATATAAATTTGTGAATATTTTAATATTATTTGATACGAATTAAATTTTAGGACGTTAATAAATAACAACAAAGAACATATTTAGAAGAATATTCTAAATTGATGATTAAGCAGAGTTCATGGGTCTAAGCAATATGATAGAGCTCCAAATGGGTGTTTTCCAATAAGAAAATTTGTGGACTATATGACAAGGACAAAATATATTTGCCCAAAGGCACAGGTTAAACAATACCTAGAAATCCTAATCTAAATAAATCTTTTGAGAAAATCTATAGAGAAGTTTTGGTTCCTTTTCAATAACACAGATGCTACCAAGAAAGTGACTTTGTTCTTAACATGTCATTTTTGTCCCAAAGTAGAGATGATAATGTGAGCATATAGTTAGTAAAAGTTAAGAAGACTACTTTTAAGAAGGGTAACCCGAAAATATGTCAATCTAGCTCTCTCTTGTTGCTGTTTGGTAGTGATGATAGCATGAATATTGCATTCTTGTAGACTTTTTCTACATTAAAAGAAAAGAAGATTGACCACTACTGCCAGAACCACCTGATTAGGCTTCTCTCTTGTAAAATCATCCAAATAATAAATATCCTATTTGTTGTCCTATTCCATAATAAAGGGCACATATGCTGATGAGCACAAGTAGATGAATGAATGGCCAGCAGATTTTTGCTTACTCTGAAACCAATCAGATTATATTCCAAACTATAAACTAGCAAGTGTGGACATTGGTCGGCTGACTCCAGTGGAAGTTAGAGTAGTACGGATAAACATAATGTGTAAATAAAAGTATTTAATTAAAGGATGGTCATGGTCATTCCGTGATTTGGCATACAGAATGGAATCATGTTTTTGGTTCTCATAGCTGCATAATTTCACAGACATGAGATTGATACTTGATATCTTAATTTTGCAAAAGCCTAAGGGCATCTCCTAGTTGTCACATCGCAAATATATCCTTAATTAATACCGCTTGAATTTTCATTATCACTTACTCATCTCTACAGATGGAACGTCTGTGTATTGATTACTGTCCAAAACTAAGAAGAAATAAGTGATGCGAAAAAATCTGTTCAAAGTCAGCTCGTGGAGTATTTTTCCAGCTTGGTCAACAAGATATTGAAAGGGCGGGAGTTCATTGATAAGAATGTGCTATGAAAGAAGCAGAGATTTTATCGAGTTAACACCATGGATTAGGAAAATTTGGCACTTGGGGATTTAGTAAAACGGATAATGCACAAATTGTTCAGAGTTTAGCGAAGTATCAAGTCCTCAAACATTCCATATCCAGTATACTGTGGTATTGTATAAGACTTGCATATTGTTCTTTCCCCATTGTAAATGTGTTGTGACTGCTCATCCTGTTTCAAAGATGAAGCATTAGATGCTGTGTACAGGAGAGGCCCCGGGAAAGAGTATATATTTCTCCTAAACCAGCACTGATAAGATGCCTACGAATCATTTATGGTAACAAAGATGACCAGAAAAGGTTGACAAGCACGAAGAACCCAAGCTAAATAAAGCCTTGAAGAAAATGCAAATGAGAGAACTTGTGGCTAATATAAATGCCATAACCTTCCGGGATGAGATCAGTCTTGATGCATCAAAATTTTAAGTGAGGAGCCCCGGTAAACGATTCCCACATAGTCTCCATCTGTTGGAAAGGATCGGTAAAAAGAAGGCAAAAGAAGAGAATAAATATTAAACTATTGTCAAAGTTGGTTGCTTAAAGCATTGATGTGATATGAAGAATTTAATCTTGCTTTGTGCCCACTTATTCTGGAGTCCAATTATTTGGAGTTACAGATTGATGTTAGTCTCAGATGAGTTGTTGTTGTTGTTGACGAACAAAGAGGGAGGAAGGGATAGAAGAAGGTCGCTTAATGGGTAACCGCAATGAATGGAAACCCTTTATTACAATGATCTCAATTGAGTTTGCCTTTGCCATTACAAATATTTTTCTTAAGAAAGTCCTCGAAGAAGGGATGAATGCTTTGGTCTTTATAACGTACAGGCTGACGGTTGCCACCGTTTTCTTATCTCCAATCGCATACTTTTGGGAAAGGTAGGGACTCTTCAGTTCTCATTCAAGTTCTGCTTCAATCCCATTTTTAAATTTTGAGAATTTGAAGCCTTTATATCATCAGGCCAAACAAGCTGAATTCCGATTGCCTGAAAGCATATTAAACACTTATTGCTGCTTGTAGCTCTAGCTAAAACCTTTCTTTGGATATTTAAGTTATATATAATTCAAACCAAACTTGTTTGCAGGAATAGCAGACCGAAGCTCACACTTCGCATCTTGTGTTACCTCTTTTTCAGTGCAATTGTCGGGTTAGTTCTACTAATATTTACACAGATTTATTAAACTTTCATCAGTTCATCCATCACCATATGATTCTTGTAGGACATCGCTGACTCAGTACTTTTTCCTTCTCGGAATTCAATACACATCTGCAACAGTTGCATGTGCCTTCATCAACATGGTTCCCGTAATCACATTTATAATGTCTCTACCGTTTGGGTATGAATGTGTAACTAGATATCACCTAAATTCAATTCAATTCTTCTCAGCCCATGCATGGAAATTTGATATTTCTCTGTTTTCTGTGGCAGGTTTGAGACTCTCAACATAAAGCAAAACAGTGGAAAAGCCAAAGTAGTCGGTACCCTAGTGTGCATTGGCGGAGCTTTGGTGCTAACTCTTTACAGAGGAACTCCATTGTTTAACAATTCACACTCTCGAGCCAAAACTTCAACGGGAGCTATGCAAGTGCATTCTACCAGAAGGAAAGAGAAATGGACTGTTGGTACCATAGCTTTAACTGTGGGAACATTTTTTTGGTCTTCATGGTTTCTTATTCAATCATGTATAAGCAAGAGATATCCCTGTCAGTATTCAAGCACAGCCATCGCTTCCTTCTTCGGTGCCATACAGTCAGCCATTTTGAGTTTTGCCACCACAAACAGGAACTTTTCTGTGTGGATTCTTAAAGGAAAAATAGAAATCATATCAGTCCTCTACGCTGTAAGTTGCTGCTTTTTGGTTTTAAAATGGAAAAACTGAGTTTTCAATGATCAGTGCTGTGACCTATTTTTCATTAGTAATTAACAGGTAATGAATCATCTGTTTATGCAGGGAATGGTAGGATCGGGGTTATGTTTTGTGGGATTGTCATGGTGTGTCAAGAAGAAAGGTCCGGTTTTTACAGCAGCATTTAGTCCCCTTGTTCAAATAATGGCAGCCATGTTTGATATTCCCATTCTGCATGAGGGACTTCACCTTGGAAGGTAATTTCTTCTGATTATTGCAAGCATTTTATTAACAATTATTGACAAATTCAACCCTCTTGAATGTAGTCTGTTGGGATCAATTACCGTGATAATCGGATTGTACATTGTTCTGTGGGGAAAGAACAAAGAAATCCAAAATTGTGCATCAAAGGTAGCTCAAGCAGATGAAGAGAACAAGGAACAAGAGCCACAGTTGCAAGGTATTGTCGGCGTCTCTTCTGCCTCAAATTGTCCCTGACACCAAGTTGAAGTTGCTTAATATTTTCCGAAACTTAAAAAATCTAATGATCGCCCTTATTGAACTTTATGCAGTTTGCGCAGTTTGTTAATAACCTCACTTGTGATGTATATTTCCAATGTCCTTTCAATCTTTCCACAAAAATAAAAAGTTTGGAAACTCTTCTTCCTCTCTTATTTCAATTGTTGCTAAGTCTGCTCAATTACTCCTACGAATCACCGTGTAATGGAGAAGGAAAATTACAGAGAGAGTAGCACTTATATGTTATCCAAGACAAGGACAAAGTTCTTGAATTTCAAGACAGGTTCAATTAAGATAAGATTTTCATTACTCCATTCAGATCTAAACATGATTTTTGAAGACATCTATTCGTTATACCCTACTGAGAAAACTTAGATTTGGGGTAGAAAATGGACCATTTTCTACCACTACTGTAGGAGAGATCTTTTTTCCATTTTGTTGGGAAAAAACCTTCAGCAATCACCTAAGGAAATAAAAAATCACAGGTTAGAATTAAATGGAAGTCCTCAGAATCAACAATTAAAACTTGACAATTGAAATACTTGGATTTATTGTTCTGTATAGCACTCCCAAGGGCAGAAACACATAGACGCATTGAACTATCATGATACACAAGTAAATGAAAACGGAACCTCCTTATGCAATAGATATAATCAGCTGAAAAAGACAATTTGTCCACCATTTTCAAAGAGTACAAAGACTTATTGTAGATGCTGCGTTCTGCTGGTGAAATATAGCCCAGCTCAATCAGATTTTTCGGAGTGTTGGTCACTCTTGAAGGTTTCCTTGTCTTTTTTAGTTCCTTTCTTTCCATGCTCCTTCTCTAGTTTGTGACCATGGTGCTCAAAAACATCAGTGATGTCCAAATGAACGCCGGGATCATTGGTGGTGTAGCTGCTACTGAGCATGATTGAGTTATTGACAGCTTGGAAATTGCTGTTAACATAGGTACTCAAAGGTTCAGGCTCACCAATTGAAATTCCACGAGGATTTTGCTTATCATCCAGCTCGCTTCGCACAGTTGCTCCGCTGTTGGTTCCAGCAAGGGTGATGATTCTGACGCCACGTTCATCATCGTCATCTTGGTGGTGGAGACTTGAACCAGGCTCGTGATGATCAATAATGCGCTCAGTGATCGCATTGACCATGTTTCTGATTTCACGATCAAGTTCTTTATACTTATGCTTCTCTCCTTGTGTTGGTGGAGCGCGTGCGTGACTGGACTGCTTTAAAGTTTCAGAAAGCATGGTGTTTATGTATTTATGATAGCAAGATTTGGGTTGGCTAGCAAAGACGAGATGGAGATGGAAACTGAAATTGGCGTACAAGGATATAAATAGAGGCGTAGTGTGCTATTTTTGGGAATAAAGAGGAGATAAGAGGTGCCTCAGACGGCAAGACAAGGATTTAAATTTATTTTACAGCTGAAAAGGGTGGAGGATCACTTGACAGTGGGTTCATCTTATGTACAGGATTTTAACGCTTTTGTGAAGCTTACTCTGTTTTCGTTTTCGTTTGTAATTTGTCTAAGACTTGATGAAAAGAATTGTTTAACCTGAAATGTAGAATGATGGGACAATGAATCTTCACTGGTATTTGTTCATGGATTGGAGCCAAACCAAAGAAGGGGTAACATTTATATACAATATCTGACTTTTGTTTTCCTTCCAAGTGCTTAAGAGGCTTATTGGCTGTTCTTTTTGTCTTGAGTTTGGAACTGGGTCCACTATGGGTTTTTGTTGTGAATTTATAGTAATACACCTTGGGCATATGTTTTATATTCATCATACACCATGGCAATACGTACCTTATCATGATTGGAAGGAGATATGACAAACCATGTTTATTAATGAATGGCAATGCCCACCGAAGAGCCATTAAGTATTGTTGACAATAAGTTTACGGGAAAGAAAGGACACCAAAAGGTGCAAAGGAATTATAAATTTGGTTTTGATGAGAGTTTGAAGTTTCTAATAGATATGTACAAATTATGATTCTCTATATTTTTCATGGTGCAGACACATTAGATGATTTGGGCTAGTGCCAATCTATTGAATCATTTTTGTAATCGTATAGATGTATATGATGGCAATACTAATACTATCTTTACTGTTGTTGCATGTTGAACTATCTTTTTAACGGGATGCTTTAGTCCGCTTTGGGTGGCGTTCTCAATCTTAATTGGTGGACTTCTTTTGGATGTGCTGATTTCAATTACCCTCGGCGTCTCTGCCTTTTCAGTTAATATTATAATAGGTACTCTTACCGTATTTTACTTATTTATTCCTGCAGTGTCTGTTGAAATGCAATCGTCTATGCTTTCAAATGCCAAGCATGCAAGAATGTTGAACTTGAGAGACATTGTCCAGGTGTTATTGTTGTGCTTGGACTTGGAACTGCACTTCGACTTGCCTTGGAATTTTGCCGTGAGTGGAATTTCAGTAGAGTTGTGCAAAGGATAGAAACAAATGTGAACCTTGGATACCATCCTGCTTTATAGGTAAATTTGTATATAATGAAACTTAGAACTCAAGTGATCTGTCCACATGCTTCTAAAAATGTTCATCTTGTTATTTGTATTACGATGGTATCATTGTTGGTCATTGCCAACAACGGTGCACCACAAGGGGGTATTGAAACATTATTCTTGGATGCATCGCTAAACTAAAGATTAAGGTTTGACATGGAGCTATTATGTGGATAGCCACTGCGATTTCTTATAATCTGTATTCATGTCATGCCGCTTCAATGGATGAGGATGCTCATATTATATATGGGGCGCTGTTCTCATGACGCATGCCCTCAAATCTAGGTGATGAAGGGACATAAGTTTAAAATGTCATGCCAACAAAAAGTCATTCCCACGACACCTAGTGGCCGATTTGAGGGGAGGGGAAATAGGGGTCCAATCAGGATTACATATTGTAACGCCCTGATCAAACTTGAAAGGCCATGGCATCCTGCAATATGTGGCTCTTTGCCAATTGGAAATACAGTAATGAAGACATGGAGGCCATTGGGATTCCGGCGTCACTCGATATCTTTATGTGGAATTCGAGGGAATACAGTTACAGGCATGTGGCTGCAGGAGTAAGAGTTTGTCTGCGTTTTACTGGCCCTACAATCAATTTTCACGGTCTTCTCCCATGACCGCCTTACATGGGGTTCCGTAAATACTTTATAGCCAATATGAAAGAAAGAAAAGTTTGCAGGTGGTATTGGAGGTTAAAGCATATTTTGTTCTCAAACCATTTAGTTAATACAAAACCATGGATTACGTAAATTACTGAATATGAAGGAATGTATGTGCGTTATTACTTTAGAATTAGTAAAGAAAGAAAAGGTGAAATGAAAAATCTCCACGTGGGATGGCAAAGGTGTGGCTTTTGGAATTAGTCTCCTCTGGTGATTAGAAATAGCACGTGATCTGAGTCTTAAAAAATTGTGAGTTGAAGAGTCGCGCAAAGCTACAATGCAGGGAATCTAGAGCCTTGTGCCTCAAGATATGGAAACGGCGGCGTATTTGAAAAAATGGACAATAAAGCATCGCGGTGTTCAGAAGACCACGCGGTTGAGTCATGAAATGTTGACTTGTCTGAAGATTATTGGATATGACGATTGAGAAGCCTACATGCGTTTGGACTTTTGTAGGACGGGTGTCACACGTGTTGCTCTATAAGAGAAGAGAGGAAAGGGCGTAGAAAACCGTAAAAGAAACACGCTGCATAACAATTGGTAAAGCAAGCTGAAAACAGTAAATTAGAAATCTGTGGAGAAATTACTTGGCGAAGATGACGGCATTATCCATAGAATCTCTGCCGTTGGGATTCAGATTCCGGCCTACAGACGAGGAACTGATTAACCATTACCTCAGATTGAAGATCAACCGCCGTGATTCGGAAGTCGAAGTTATTCCCGAAATTGACGTCTGCAAATGGGAGCCCTGGGATTTGCCTGGTAGTCTAAATTTTTACTTAGAAATCGTTTTTGATTCGTACAATTCGAGATGGTTGATAGTTAAAAATTTCTTTATTCTTTCGTAATCACGCATCATGAATAATTCTTCGGGACTAAGATTCTTTCTTTTTTCTTTCTAATTTATTATTGTTGAAAAAATAGGTTTATCGATAATAAAGACGAATGATCCGGAATGGTTCTTTTTCTGCCCGCGCGATAGAAAATACCCAAACGGGCTTCGTTCGAATCGTGCTACTGACGCTGGATACTGGAAGGCTACTGGTAAGGATCGGACAATAAAGTGCCGAAAGTCAGGGTCTAATAATTGCATAGGAATGAAGAAGACTTTGGTTTTCTATCGAGGTCGTGCTCCTAAAGGTGAACGCACCAACTGGATCATGCACGAGTACCGTGCCACTGATAAAGATCTCCAGGTTACCAAGCCTGGTCAGGTTCGTTATCTTTCTTCTCATCTTATCCGACTTAATTTTATCAGTTCTTTCGCCCATTTTTTTAATTTTATAAAACTCAGCTATTACCGATTAAAGGGAATGGACTCTGATGATGAAGGTTTATGATCTGTATTATGTAATTAGTGTAAGCATTTTTATAAAATCTCTAGCTTAATATTTCTTCTTTCCATGGATGCAGGCTGCTTTCGTTCTGTGTCGCTTGTTCCAAAAACCAGAGGAGAAGAACGTAGTCGAAGCAGAACAAACTGAATCTCCTGATACGAATAAATCATCTCCTGAAGACACCTCGTCAGATCTAGTTCAAGAAACCACAATGTCTGACTACGTCACCCCTGTTGCTGCTGTGCCTTTTGAGATCTGCTCCAATAGTTATCTGGCATCTGATGTGGAAGATCATTCAACAGAAGGCACTGGAATAGAGGTAACAAGTTGATTTTATTTTTGCCTCTAAATTTATATTTCTATCATGAGATAAAATAAACATACTAACTGAGGGTGGACTTTTATTTCTGTGCTTTCTATTATAGGAATATCTGGGTCTGGTGGACAATTCCTATCAGTATGAGCTGCCAAGTAATGGTCAAATTGATTGCAAAATATTCTCTCCAATGCAATCGCCGATTAATGCAGAGCTAGGATCATTGTTGGATTCACCTTATGCCAGTGACTTTGGTAATGATCATTTTGGATTGCATCTTCACGATGGCACCAGTGAACAGGATGTTTCCCTCTCAGAATTGTTGGATGAGGTTTTAAATAACCAAGAGGAATTTTCTTGTGAAGAGTCAACCGGCCAGAAGGAGTTGGACGTTGAGAGTAAAATGGCCCATGAAATTTATATGTCACAGACAAAATCCACAGGAAATTTTCATGTCAAAGACAACATCACATTCAGTGAGACAGATGCTGATATGGCCCATGTACAGGTAAATCTATGAGCTCCAAGTAGTTTATGAGCCACCATGCTTGTCTGTATCATATTAGCTGTTTTATGTTAGCTATTACAACTTTATAAAGTGAATTGCTGGCATTATTAGTAATCTTCTTTGCATGGTAAGCAATTTGAAATTTAACCTGCTTAAATGAACTTACTGTGTCCTGTACAGCAGTGTGATTGGGTAATGGCATCTTCAGGATCTTTTAGTGATCATCTTGAGAGCAATGAATTATTACAGCCACCAACTTCTGAATCATGCTTGGCTGTAGCTTCACTTGATGACCACGGACTTGGAAAGGGAAGAATTGGCAACAATAAAGATAATTCTGTAGTTAGTTCATCGGCTAATTCTGACCTTGGTTCATTCTGTGGTAATGATCTGTCAACTGCTTTGAAGAATTCTGTGAACAATGGTGTTGATTTTGCTGGTGGAACAGGAATCAAAATTAGAACTCGCCAGCCTCAACAACGACCAAATTCATTTAATTTTGTAACTCAGGGCACTGCTCCGAGAAGAATTCGATTGCAGATGAAACTTTCTGCTGCACCAGTTGGTAGTCGTGAGCAGAAAGATACAAGTCATAGTAAAGAAGAAGATGAAGTACAATCAGCCATCAGTGAGGTATTGCTTACTGGGCTCTATACTGTTAAAATCACTAATGATATGCTTTCTTGTCTATTGCATCTATAATTTGTCACATGCAGGTCCATGAAACTGCTGAAGAGAGACATACTTTTGATGACCCAGACAGAGGGAGCCAGACGATCAAGTTTGATAAAATCAGGGAAATTACAGAAGAATCATCTGCAAAACTGAGATTAAGGGTGAAATGTGATGATGAATCTGGCATCCATGAGAGGGAACCATCGGTAACCATCCAGGCACCATCTGCACCTTCTGGACGAAGATTATCATTAGTTCATAAGATCAGTGTCCCCTTGGTTATTATCTTCTTCATTACCCTGGCTGGGATATGGAGGTATTCACGATTCTGATGTTTTACTTAAACTGCCCTAGCTAGCTGTAGGGGTTTGTTGTAAATGTTTATGTTTACTTGATAGTAAACAGGGAAGGATAGATGTGTAAATGGTGCTCTAAAATATGTAGACTAGGTATAATTGAGCACTACACTGAAATATTACTGTTAGTTTTGTTGTAAATTATGAGATAACCCCGCGCGTTTTTTTAGCTTGGTGTTAATATTGTCTTGGTATTTAATAGTTGAAAGAATTTGGTTTTCCAATGGACTAAATTCAATGATTTTATATAAAAGAGAAACGGTCTGCTTGCAAGTTGAGACAATTAAAGAGATTTGGTTTGGTTTCCTGAAAAAGCAATTGTGGACGGTGGCTTGGCTTGGGTTGACCAACGGACGGATTGTTTGTTGTTGCATATATATAATAATACGAAGTAAGATTGACCGGAGGGAGAAAGGCAAACAACCATCTTTACATGGATTTATTTGTTTGTATACCTCGGGTCCTAATTTTAATATGCTAAGGTAAGCATTTTATATATTATTTCGTGTACAGGGAGAATAGTAAATTACAATTCAACTAAACCGATTGATACGCATAAAAGATAAGTAAATAAGATTAAAAGCAAGTAGTAGTACGCGTGTAACGAGGCGAAGCAGAAGCAGCAGCACACTGGAAGCGGAAAGTGGGCAGTGGTAACATGAAACCAAATAGCTATTACTTGGTTCAAAACAATCATTGACGAGGCAGTAAATTGTTGAAGACTTGGTTTGTCCGAAATTGAGATTGACGTTCAAAGAGAGAGAGAGAGAGATGATACTAGTTGCAATAGTGGCAGAGATAATGGGAGAGTACACGGTGCTGCTGGCGAGAGTTCTGGAGCATCTGTTTCAGCAAGCTCCGTTTCCAAGAGGTATTCGTTTTCTCATCCTTCGTTGTCTTCCATTTGTGTCTTCCACCTACGCCTTCAGGACGCGTGCTCCCCTGCTTCGAGCTTAATTAATTGTATTAGTAAACATTAGATGATGCGGCTGGAATTGGATGTATCCTAATCCCACCCCTCTGTGTATTGTTATTCTTGGAGTTTTGTTTTGGCAGATAATGAATCATTATGAATTAATCTGGTACTTGGTTTATTATATTTCTTCTATTCATGTAATCCGTAAGTAATTTTGAATGAATGAGATAGAATTAATGTGTTGTGATGCTGATTAAGATGGTTCCATCGAATTGGATTCATGAAGCAGGAACAGGAACAGGAACAGGATTAGATTAGATTGGGTTGGGTTGTTTGTTTGTCAGTTGTACAGACAGAGATGTGTTGGACAGACGCGGATGTAGCTTATAGAATGAACCCGAAGACCGTGTGGTTTGCGTGTACTAGCAGGAAGAGTTGCAGTGTGTGGAAAGAATAATACGATCGGATTAGATTTAGAACCTCTAAAGTTAATTAGCTTTAATTATTGTTTATGGCTAATGCCTTTTCCTATAGTGTTAGTGATTCATGGAATGGAATACTAATAAAGCCAACTAATTTTATTTATTTCAAGATTCATAGATGCCTGTTGCTTTTTCTTAATGAATAAATGTGGGAAACAAAAGAAGAAGCTAGAGTATATATTCAGTTTCAGTGGAATATATACACACACAAACATAATTAATTAGGTGATTAATTAATTACGTTTTCGCCTGCTGACTAGCTTTGCATTAATCAATTAACTGAATGTGAACTGCGTATAGCATATATAATTTTTTATTAAGAAAAATTACAAATTGATGTTGTCTTTTTATACATGACCATTGAATGGAAAAGTATGGTGGAACACAAAGGTTCTCTTTCTCTCAAGGCATTTAAATGTGTGACGAGTGAATAAAACTTTCAATGTGTGTGTGTCTACACACGCAGCATTGAGCATAGTAGTAGTAATCTTCAAAGAATATTAATGTACCTTACCGTCACATACCGACGGCTAGCTGCCTTCCTCAATTGCTTAAACCAATACGTATCGCTATAGACACGTTAGCCTCACCCCACCCGACCAACGTTTCAAGTATATGTTATTAACGATACCATTCCTCTTCTAAAAGGTTTTAATCTTATCATGTGAGGCGAGGAGAGGAGAGGAGACTTGAAAGTCTAAACCAAGTTTTGTTGATATATTAATTTGTATGTATTTAGGTACAAGAAACAGCCAGCTACCTCTGCCATCCCATCCCATGGAATTAAGGAATAGTATTTTAAAGATATTTGGAATATATTACAGGTTAAGGGAAGCGATGCCAATTCCAAACACAATGATATAGATAGATAGATAGATAGATAGATATAGATAACAGAGAATAGAGAATACCTTCCAGGT
Source organism: Xylocarpus granatum (assembly GCA_019650275.1). Lineage (NCBI taxonomy): Eukaryota > Viridiplantae > Streptophyta > Magnoliopsida > Sapindales > Meliaceae > Xylocarpus > Xylocarpus granatum. The sequence goes on from BNST01002044.1 coordinate 107,065, forward strand.
TTCCTTTCCTTTCCTTTCCTTTCCTTGATCAATAACAGTATATATATTGAAGAGAAGCTATTACGCCATGGCTACCTTACTTGCTAAAGTATTTCGCTCTCTTATTTCATCCATTGCATTCTGTTTCTTTCATTATCCAGTTCCGGCTCCAGATCATCACAAATTCAGAACCAGCATGCCAAAGGGAAAACCACTTTCTCTGCAGGTTCCATCCATCGCTTTCTTCATCATGCATGCATACATACATACATACATACATATATTTGTGTGTGTGTATTATCATTTTTTTCTTTTGGCTTAGTGTAAGAAAAATTCATAAATATGTTTATTTATACATAGATATCAGCATAATAATTAATGAACCAAAGAATTTATCGTTGCTTGAGAAAAATTCTCTTTGATATTATATATATATATAATTACAAGACCAGGAGATAACTTTTCGTGCAGCAGCTTTTGCTTTTAACTATTGTAATTAGAACATACATACAAGACGACAACAACATATATATATATATATATATATAATATATATATAGTTTAACTCCGGGTCCCAGATGGCCTTAGTGAGTGTAAGAAATCCCATACATGTAATATAATCCATCACGTTCGTATCTTGATCAATTAGTAGCTATAGCTAACTGCTAGGTTTAATTTAATCTGGTTTCCTACATATAAAGTTTTAAGATGAAACAGTGTTATGTTATATATCCTGTTGTTCTAAGTAACTAATTTACAGACTGTGGAGCTCAAAGTCAGGATGTGCTGCAATGGCTGCGAAAGAGTTGTCAAAAACGCCATTTACAAGCTTAGAGGTACGGACGACTAACAATTGATATATGTATATATTTCCTATTTCTTCATTTGTAAATTATTATTATTATGCATTAGGTATTGATTCTGTGGAGGTGGACCTAGACTTGGAAAAAGTGACGGTAATCGGGTACGTTGATCGGAACAAAGTGCTCAAGGCAGTAAGAAGAGCAGGAAAGAGAGCTGAATTCTGGCCATACCCTGACATACCATTGTATTTCACATCTACAAATGAATATTTCAAAGACACAACTAGAGAATTCAAGGAGAGCTACAACTACTACAGGCATGGCTACAACGTTGGGGAGAGACGTGGCAACCTTCACCCGACTCATCGGGGAGATGACAAAGTCAGCAACATGTTCAACGATGATAATGTCAATGCTTGTTCTGTCATGTAATTTATATATATATATATATAAAACCCTCTACTGTTATCGATCTGTAATATAATCTCTACTTTCTCACTCACTTCCCTGTTATGTATAATATTAATGTCTTGTTTGGCACAAATATTTCGTGCTCACTTTCTCCCAGCCTCTTAGCTTTTTAACTTTTTTTTTATTAATTTATTTTCCTTGGTGGAGAAGGCAAGGCAATTGATACATCTGTATTCCCACTGTAAACGTTCGAAGATTCTTTTACTTACATATTAAGCTAAAAATATAGTATACTCACCATTCACGTTTGTGCAGCCAATCTAATTATGGTTGCTCTTTTTTTTGCCTTTTCTTCTCGTCCGTCCTAAAAAAAATTAGGTATAACTTTGGAAATTCTAATTTTGTGCGTATTAGAGTGAAAAGAATTAGGTATAAATCCATATAATAAATAAGCATATAATCAAATAAAAATGGAAAGAATTATTAAAAGAAAAGTCCGAGTGAGATAAAGGTGATAAGTCCATCTCAATTCCGAAGAAGTAGCACAAGGCAGCAAGGAAGGAAGATGCGAAACAGATAATTTTGCTTCAATTTTCAGCGCTCTTGGTTTGCTGTTCTTAAACTTGATATATTTGTTTCAATCTTTTCTCTACATTCGAGTTTTTCTATTGAAATGAAGACAGTGATGAAAGTGCTAAGGAAAATCGTTCGCGTTGGCGCCTCGTTTATCCGCTTTGGCTCCTCCTTTCAACTTGAAAACCCGTGATCAACAACGTTCCTTTTACCGTCTGACAACCACAATTTGGATTCTTGCAATGATGATGCTGTCATCATCAAGGAGAAATATTGTTGCTTTAATCCATCTGCTGTCTGTAACGGAGCCACACGCCCTACTGAATGCCAAAGACCACATGGCATGCTGGCATGAAACCCCAAAGACAAAGGCAAAGAAAAACAGAATGGTCAGACTCTTGTTAATGAGGCTATAAATACGTTAGGCATGGTAAAAACCGGATCTTTCACCCGACGTTCCTGACGACTTTAATTTTGACTCGCATAATGCTGAATCTGTTGCTCCTGTTGAAATTCTTGTTAACATTTGACGAGAATGACTCTGATGTGGATTCACCCTGTTGGAAAGGAACAGGGGTTTATCAATCTGCATTTCAAGCTCCCGGAGCTGTGAGTCCAGAAGTTCCTAAAGTTGAGACACGTACAAGTTTTAATCCAATGGCACCTGATTTTTCATGGAAAAGCCAAACCCGTTGTAGAATATCTTCAGAACAAATGTCATGGAAATGATTCCTCAATCTTTCAAGAATGCTGTCTCTTCAGTTGTTTTGTTAGCTAAAGAACACAGATTAACTGATTATGTCAAAGCAGGAACATGCCCCAACAGGTGAAATAGTTCTGTGCTCAATCCTTCATTCAGCGATGGATCATATCCCGTGGGGATCACTGTACTTCAACTTGTCAGGGTTTGACAGGGGCAAATGTTTTGGGCTCTGCTGACTGTAGAAGCGTTCCATGCATAACGGTTCCATCAGTGTGTCATTTCCTACAACAGGGAATATCTTGACTACGTTCTTCTCTAGAGATCGTATTCCTTCTGAATTCGGTGAGACGCATAGAAGGTGAATCAAAGTCTGCAGCACCCAACATAAATGTTCATACAGTGAATAATACAATGCATGATTTGTCAGAGTCGCTCAGATGGAACTATGAAAATGATTTAGATCTAATAAATGAAGCCGAGCATGATATGATCCAGCATTTAATTGATAACCTTTCTGTATGTATCACAAATGAGGTTGGACAAAGAGTTTCAAATCTGAATCAGGTCATCTATGCACTTCATACTGTCCGCTGAAGTTAACTGATTGTAAGAATGTATGATGTAGTTTAAATTTGAATGTCGTTGATCTGATTTGCGGAAAGCATTGGTAAATTATTTTCGCTGATGAACGAGGGTCACATCAAGTATTCTGGAATTAGCAAACTGTGGAGAGAAACTTAGCTTTAGCTTAATCGAAAATTGCTTCTTTTCTTTTTATTTCCACTGAATAATGCTTTTAGGTCTACTCCCAGGTAGCTCGTGTCTTATCTATTTTGATATGACATCAAAGTCAAATGATTTAAATTGAATAATTATTATCATTTGTAGAGTAAATGAATAATGCGTGTGTCATAGACCAAACTAGGAATTCCAGGTAATGAGGATGAAGCCTGTAGCTGCTGCACATGATTGGGACAAGCAAAAGAGTCAGTTCCGAAGTTCAGCAATAAAGTGATGGGTTCTTCATCTTCAAGAAGCAATGAAGGGGTTAAGAAGGGCGATGAAATCACTCAGGTATCATCTTCTGTTGTGACATTGGCAATATTATCCTTTGAATTCACAAATGTTTACTGTCTGGGTGCAAGATACAGATTATTGGGAGTGCTTGGAAAGAAAAACATCAAATTGTGGAAGGAATGAACCCTCACAAACATTTTTTGATTGAGAACTTGTGTCTAGAGAGGAAGCTTCACCATGTTTATGATTTATGGAGAATGTTTTCCCACACATACACCAAGCTGGACAGGTCAACCGGATAAAGGGTAAGATTAACTACTCAACTGAGGCGGCCAATTCTGTGGCTTGTTAGGTGGTCTGGCAGTTATTTTATCATATCACGATCCATAATCTCTTGGTATTTATTGTCAGTGAAAGATTGGTGGTTCGGAATCTGAGGCTGTTTAGCTAGTTATCCGCTGAATGCCATTCATTGGTAGTTTTATTTGATTGTCAACAGATGCTGAGGATCTCACTAAGCGTTTGATTCTGCATTTTTGACAGGTTAGGTTGATGACTTGGATAATTTGGATGCAGAAAGGGAAACGATTTTCTGCTGGGATGGTTCCTGAATATTCGTTAGATACATAACCATTGTGGGATTTTTTGGAACTGATATTGTGTAATATTGATTTATGGCGAAAACTAAAAAGCACCGAAACTGTACAGGCTCTTTGTAAACAAAAAAAACATCATACATATATTTTTGTAAACCATCCTTGTGGCTCAATTTGGAACTAAAAACATGGTAGCTTCTGACTTTCAAAGTTCTGAAATTACTCAAAATTGCTTACTCTATTCAGCCTTGATGATCCAGGCGACAAAATATTATCAATAATGAACTCCAAATTGCCAAATCTCTAATCGTTTTCGCGGTGGCCTTTAGGAAACCAAGTTGCTGCTTTGTTTATTTACTTATTTGGTAAGCTAAATGGAAGATAAACAACATAATCGTCCTTTTCACTTGAGTTATAGGGCATGTACTGGCGGCCCTAGGTTTCTCTTTTGATAGCAGGATTTGGCCCAAAATTTAGAAGTATCATATTGGACTGGGTTGAGCCCAAAAGTAACATTCAAAATTCTAACACAAATTAAAGCAACAGCAGGAAGTGCAGCGTCTAAACCAAAGATTTTAGTGTTAATTAGTCGATGCTAATCGAAAAGCAACCGGAATCACAGTGCATTGCAGGAATCGGATCTGAGTAGAAGAATAGGATAAAAAGAGAAGAAGAAGGTCATCTATTTCTTTGAAGAGTACAAAAGTGAAACATAAACACGCATAAGTTTTGAATAGGCGGTTGGACAAACCATATTCATTTACGAAGACAACAAAAAGTTACCATTCATTCATTTCATCGAAGTAGTGGGGACCTCTGTTTTCACTTCTATCCATGGCATTAGCAATTTGGTGTCCATTTATGACGACACCCAGTAATTGGACAAGAAATTTGAAAAACAAAACCCATTTTGTCATTTTAGAGAGATGCTGCCAAACCCACACTCTAATTTAGCTGTAATCATACATTTCTCTCTCCATATGGTCCATATGATTCATATGGTCCATCCTATTCTCACATTAATCAATGTAAAAGAGCATAAACAATCAAACACATTTTGTATTTTTCAAGAAAAGAAAATGGGTTGAGTAAAGCATAAGAAAAGAAGAATAAAGCATGCATGAAGAAAAGAAAGAAAACAATAGAATGTGGACAAAAAAGAGTTACCAAAAAGGAAGGATTGGAAGGAAGACAGAAGAAGAAGAAGAAGAAGTGAAGTAGATGGTTTATGCATGGTTGGCGTTAGGGATAGACAGCTTAAGCATAGGAAAAATCTGGGTGGGTACCGAGGATCGGCATTGAATGAGGAGGGAGGGAGGGAGCGAGTCCGAAACCAAATCAGCAAATTTGTGTAAGACAAAAATGTCATCCCCATCTCATCCTCGGCCCCCAGGTGGGTAAGAAATTTTTTTGCAGTGAGGCCCACTGATATCTCACACTATGTTACCTCACCTCATCATCTCAGTTTCCTTTGCTTCGTTCTTCGTATCATAAATCATCAATTCATCATATTTGTGTGCATATACAATGTTTATTTTAAACAAATAATTAAATGTTGTGTATATATATATAACATATCTTTACGGCTTTTTTGTTACATATCAATGGAAGGTGTATAGTGCAATCCCATGAGTAAATGTGTTATCTTTCTGAGATCGGTTGCAACAATTTTGCGCTGTCATTGTTGACGCTCTCTGGCAGCAATAATGATGATAATAACAATATTGATTACGGATGAAAGAAAGTATCAGCTTTTCCTTTGGTTTGTTGATCTTCTTCTCCTTCTCTTTTTTGGGTTTTGCATTACTTTGTGCATGAGGTATGATAACGAAAACCAAAAAGTGAAGTGATGAAGAGCTTCCATTATATATAAACTGATGACAACCGTTGATTGTTGAACCGATAATCTCTTGTCAATTATAACTTTTTGGCTAGCTTGGGATCAGATGGAAATGAACTGATGAGCGTGTGTGTGTGTGTGTGTTGAATGTAGAAACCAAAGAGAGGAGAAAGACAGCGTGCATGCGTTGCACACCTCTTGAGGTCCAGGCTTTTGCTTTCCTTTTAACTGTTTCTTCAAAATTTTCCAAGACGAAGGAAAAAGTTGTACCAGAATAAATCCAAAGCAAGATATATATATATATATATGTATATGTATATGGGGTCACAGTATTGCAATGTGCAACGCATGAGAGAAAGAGAAAGAAAAGAAAGGGAATACAGGATCGATCAGATCAGTTCACGAGAACTTAGTGCATTTAAACACAGCCAAAAAAAAATACCAGAAGAAAACAAGAGAAAACGGGGTCCACATCGCATCAATTCAATTAATTCTAGGGACTGCGATTCAAATGCACGCGTCCGTCTCTCCTCTGCGGTTGCCTGCCTGCTCCAACTTTTCTTCTTTATATTTATTTTTCTTTTCTTTATTTCATTTATTGTCGTCGTTGATTGCGCCTATTCTATTAGCCCTGGGCCCAAAAAGAGGACGTCTTTGTAGTGTGGGGACTCTTTTCTCTGTTGAGGATTCCATTCTCTGCTGAAGTTCTGTTTGGTTCATTTCCTTACCAGCTTCGATCTCTCGTTGACAAACTAACTTAACTAGTTTCATGCTTGTTCTGCTACAACTGCTGCTCCTTGACTTCATCACTATTCGTGAATGATTGTTCTTCATATAAATCTAAGTAACATCTGATGTGAGAGCTGCGAAAATTGCATGCATTCCTTACTTATACATAATATATATTGAATTGTTACCCATCAAGTCATGGGTTCTCAAAATCTTACACAGTTGTTTTTACTAGCAAATAAACCATAAATGAAAGAAAGAAGAAAACTCTAAATGATATATCAGTGGGAGTGGCTGATTGATTTAAACGGGCGTTGAAACACGGGGACAAGCAAAATTGCTTTTGCATTTGCTTGCACTCGGCAATTTGTCCGTTTGTATTAAAAGGACAAAGTTGGGTGTAGGTAGCAGTAGCTGCTAGGGTTAGCACGCACCAACAAAATTACAAGTCACGTGGTTATTCTTCATTTTTATGCGATCGTATAGAGCTGATATCAGAGCCACGTGGCATACCATCGGTGAAGTAGTTAAGAAGGTGTAAAAAAGAGAAAAAGAAATTAACAAGAAATGCTATAGAGTTAAAAAAGGATAAGAAAAGAGAAGGTCAAAAACAGGAAGATTCAAAAAATCTATAGAGGGCGAAGAAGTTGAAAGAAGAAGAAATCGTTACGGTTGTCTGGTTGAGTAGGCATCGGAAACGCAGCAGTTTGGCTCCAAAAGCAGCAACCCTAGCCGTTGAGTAATTACTTCTACCGAATAGGATACTGGTGATGATGCAGTAGTTAGAGTGCCAGTACGCTTTACTGATCATAACTGCTGATATGAATGTGACGATGCATTCCGTGAATTAATTAATGAATAATATTGACCGTCAGTACTATTCTCTCTCTCTCTCGTCTTTACAGAATCTAGATGCTATTTTTCAACATGGAGGGTCCCCGATACATATATAGTAATAGCATGTGTGTATCATAAATTATATCTCTGACGCCTCACTCTACGACATCTACGAGATCATAGATACATATATCCATATCATAACAACATTTATATATGCTTGCTTGCTCTACCAAAACCACGCTACTCTACTCTCTCCCACTTTGCCCCCTTCCACTCCAACTACGATTTCGGTCCTTCATTACCCCCCTCCTTTAAAAAAAAACCATTCCCAATCTATTAAATTAATAGACACATGCATGATACACATAAACCCACACGTTGTTCTCTTGTTGGTATAATATTTGATTGGTCAATCCATCAAAAGCTCTCTTTCATAGTTTGAAGTGCTAGTTTGTGAAAATGAATGCAGTTCCTGTATATTCATGATTTGCACGTAATAATGAGACAAGGACAATACAAATTTAAGGAGGTTAATTACATTAGCTACCTTTTGTAATTCTTTGACACTCTAATGTAAAAAACTTAATCCGTGGGACAAATGATAAAGCTTAATCACTGTTAGGCAGCTTAGGCCTTTTACCCATTGGATTTGGAGATCAATTATCTGCAGGCTATTGTTGATCTTGTACCCTAAATTACTTTCTTTTCCTTGGCTGTGCATTTTTTCTCCCTGGTTTTAATTCCAAACACACTTTCGCTGAATTTGAGCTACAAGTTTATATAGGAAAATGATGCAAGTACTACTGCTTAAAATTCTTACAATTGATTGCCTTGCATTTAAAAGTTCTGGCCAAAATTGACTAATTGTTTATGCAAAATTGTTGTCAATTATATGTAGCACCACTGGTATGTCTACCCAATTCTTAAAAGATTATCAGCTAGCAAACATCGCGGCATATAACTCTGAAATTAAACCAGGGAAAAATCGGTTCTATGACACGCTGGCGATCTTGTAGGGAAAGAAAGAGAAAAAAAAATAACATTGTTAATGATAGACCTTAATCAATTATATATCGTCATCTGTGTTCCTGTGAATATAAAACACAAAATCGAAAGCATGAATTTTGAATAAATAGAACAGCCACAAGAAGTAGATTGCAACAGTTTCAAATAGATATGCACTCCTCAAGTAAGAATAGGGGTTAAACGATATCAATCGGAAACTCTCACAATGTAACATTAGACTAAATATGAGTTCACAATCATTAAAAATTAAACCAAGACGAAAGCGCAGAAAATACAACAATTGCTACTCACCTAACTAAGCACAATTAAAGGTACACATATACATCCATGGAGCTTCATTTAAGAGCGAGAAGTATATTAACTTTTAGCAACTTAATTAATAAATTGATAACATGGATAACTGAAAAAGTACCTAATTTCCAAAAGTTTAACAACTTCTCAATGTACAGTTTCAATACCATCATGTAAAAGAATTTACAGAAATGAGAAAAAAAACAAAACATATGGACTAATATTGCTGATCCCATGATTACCACAGAGCAAACATTATATCATATGACTATGCACCATAGATATATATATCTAGCTGTTATATTTTCTTAAAAAAACACTATCTAAATTTTGTAGATCAATAATGATCAGGATTCAAGAAATATATAATATTCTAATTAATACCAAGAAAAAGGTAGATAACTGATTTATAATCATACAGCATTGTAATATTTAAATTTCTACCTATTGATCTTGATTTAGATAGAAAATACACACATAAATGTCTTTGTAACTAAGATCCTACCATTTGCAAGCCTGAGTGAATATTATGGTTTCAAAACTCAATCGAGAAAGATAATGGAAAAGATGAAAACTTTACGAGCCATTAGATAGTCAAAGTGCTATTGCCTTAAGAAAAGTGGATTAATTTCAGTATATATATATATATATAGAACTTGTTTTGTCAATGATACTGAATTGACTTTCTAAGATGTTTCCTAAAGCAATCTCACTTTTCTTGTTTGTGTTTTTTTCCAAGAATAAGTTCTTTTAATATTCGTGTAAATATCCAAATTCCATGTAAAATAAATCGTTTTAGCCCCCACGAAACCTCGATGACCTTATTTGATACATTCAACATTAATGTAATGGATGTCAATGAAGATATAACTTTAACAGAGAATATAGTGCATCTGTTCAAGATATCTAATTACCATTAGCACCGAACTTAATGTTCTAGCAATCATTTACACTTCAAGCAGCAGTAATCTTAGAAGCTATGCGGCTTTCTCTAATGAATTTCACAAAAGTATTCTCCATCCTTTCAAATTATCAACTAGGTCTTTGATCCTTAAAACGGTTGAGAAATTGGACGGGACAGAAAAATATGCTGGGAAATAGTCTTGTGTTTGGAATAGCCACTCCCTATGATAGGTTTAAGCAAAGCAAGGCATGAGTCCAAACGTATAAAACTTTTTACTATAAAAATAACAGTGCGACTATAGGTAGGTATTCATGTCAAATATGATACTTCTGGAAAGAAGTTGAGATTACAGACAGAATCTTCCTGCCTCCATAACTTTTAAGAAAGATTATGCATTAAATATATAGAGATGCATGCATGGTATCATTTGATTATATTTTTTCAAACAGGTATGTATTAGATACAGTCCCCTTTTGCAAGAAAAATGCAAGACCTAAAAAACAGAATTTATAGCTCAAAATATATTGTAATTGTAGAAAGTTCTACATGGAGATGTATTAGTATTTTTCAATTATTAGTTTATAAATACATAAAACCTGTGGTGAAGAAACTCCTTAATTGTCTGTAACATGAACTGGAATATATAGTTCTTGTGCGAAGCCATCTCTGCGTACAACAATCTTACCTTTACCCAGAAAAACCAAGAAACACCTTTAATGATATCAAATACAATTTCATGCAAAAGGAATAAAAAAATTGTGCGGATAGCTAATTTTCTAAGTGAGAGGAAATTTAGAACATTGTTGATTATTACATCTTTGGATAATAAACTTTAGAAGGTAGACAGACAAGTACATACATAGGAGATCTCTAAAAATAGTGGAAACCATGTATATGTTTGCGTGTGCTGCTTGATATATCCAAATTCATTTCTAAAAGTATTTGGAAAGGACATAATCTCAGAAACTAATGACATAGGTCAATGTCATGATCACAGCAAAAAAAAAGAGAGAGAAAATTTTGGAGGCTAAGTCATATGTTAACATAAAAATCTTTGAAATTCAATGACTTGCCCCTCTTGGGACAATGTATGCAGAGAATATAAGGTTAGGAGAAAGGAAAAGATATAATTAATGATTGCTGGTGTAAGTGAATTGTTTGACATTATATATGACGAGAAATTCCTGCTAGTTATACAGCAGTGTCACACTGTTACTGATCTCCTAAAAATTTTAGGTGTCTTCTTCTGACTGCTATATAATTATTGCCGCTGAGAAAAGAGAAACATATATTTAATAAGAAGGAAATCAAGTATTCGGCAGTAGCATTTTGTTTCCTAGAAATGCTACGTGTGCAGTGAATTCTGAGGAGAAACAGGCTGATTAGATTGCATGCGAAGACTAATCAATAAAGAAAAATTGTTAAAACAGTTAAACAATAAAAGGGATCAAGAATCAAAGATAAAAGAAAATGAAATTAAAAGAGAGAGTAGATGGAAATTAAGATACATCTTACCTTTTAAAGCTCTGCAAATTTGTCTGAAAAACCTGCGGGCGTGCCCAACGAAGCTACGACAAGAACAACAACCTACCAAAGTAAAGACAAAAGAGAGCCGAAAACTTGAATTATATCAGGTAGCTAGCATACCGTACAAGTTACTGGGGCAGGAAAGGTTGTTATTACTGGGTAACAGTGTAGAATAGAAGAGTAATTGGCAGCCAAAGAGAATAAGATTATCTTCCAAAACTAATTCAGTGCTAAACCATTGGATCAATACAGATTCGAGAAACCAGGAACTAGAAAAGACCAAACATGAAATGAAATGAAATGGAATTCTCCAGCACATACATACATATATATATATATATCATAAATCTATTGATCTCGGATATTTCTATCTGTCATTAATAATCTATATAATATTTTGTATCATATAATTAAAACATACACAAGTTAACCGAATAAGCTTAGTAATTCTCTCATCTCATCTCTTGCTAAATTCTTCGCATACCCCCAAATTTTAAACCAGCATTAATTCCCCAATGAGAATCGATCTCTGATAGTTCTGGCCTTTGATCATTCTCTTTATTAAGTATAGAAAGAGATATGAATCATACCACCATGGTTGATAAAGCGAGTCTTCACCAAATAGTATAAGGAGAAAGTGACTATCTGTCTTGCCGTCTTCTTCTTCACTTTCGATGGCGGTCACATGTTAGAATCAAAGGACATGGAAGCCTTGCCTTTGTTGAGAAAATCGAAAGGAGGCAAGGCAGATGGAGGTGATGTACCGTTGTAGTGCCTTAATTGAAGAGGAGTTTGTGATGATGAAGAAAGTTGAGAAGGCTGAATTGCCATTGAAGCATGTTGTATGCTTGTTGAAGACAATATGTCACGCTCCTCCGACTCCGTCATGGGGCAATCCATGTTTACACCAAATAGTCTTAATCTCTTCGCTGCTGCCTTTCCTTGGACAACCGGCACCGAATCAAACACTATAGGATACCGTTGTTGTTGTTGTTGTTGCTGCTGCTGCTGCTGCTGCCGCTCCACCATTCCCATTCCCATTTGTGTCTGTGGTTGTACCGCTGTTGCTGCTGGCTGTGATCTCGAGTAAAATACTGACCCCATTATACTAGGACTTACAACATTAGTACTACCATTGTAGTAGCTATTTTGATTGTAAAAATTGTTCATTTGTGACAAGTGATATTGGTCCCTTGTCATGGGCATTACTGGTGGTCTCATTAGCAAAGGATTCCAAGGAATCGACCGGTGAAATGACAGATGGTGTTGAAGACGAAAAGATGCCGCCGCTTCAGGTGCATCGGGTCTTCTCCTCCAGTCAATGAAAAGACGATTTTTACCCACTTCGCCAACACCCCGTTGAAAAGAGACAATATCTCCTGCATCTAATTTTTTGTCCTTCACAAATCGGCTCCAGCCTTTGGTCATGACGTAGCTTTGGCTGCTATTCCAGTAGGAATAACGAAATCTCCATGGTTTTCCATTTCGATCTTCGAAATTCAAGAGAATACCTTTTTCGTTCGTAGAATAATCTAACGGGAAATACTTTTCAGCATGCTGTTTTGGAATGACCAAACGATTTAGCTTACCCACATCGCTTGGAGTGACAACTTTATCGAACATGTGCTCCTTTTCGATGCCAACAGTTGCACTTCTAACATCCTCATCGTTTGTTGGGTAAGTGTCCATGGGATCAACCTTTGAAGATGCAGCTACTTCTTCGTTAGACCTTGAGTTATCATCTTTCGCCGCAGCAGATGGATGGTATCTGTTGCCTAACCAAGACCCCATTTCTTGTTGATTTTCGTGAATTTGAGTCTCCCATCTATTGTTGTTGCTCATGGGAAGCAACTGGGTTTTGTTGTATTGAGAAGATGAAGATGATGGGGAAGAAGAAGGAGAATAAGAGAAATGAAGCATAACCTTACCCATCTGATCTTCTTCAGAAAAACCTTCTCTGCTGTTTGACCCTAGCTCCATGATTTGAACCACCAATTTTAGCCTTAGCAGATGGATCTAGAGAACAAAGACGAAGAAGAAAAATCAACCCAATAATGGTACTGATTTGAAGAGAAGATAGCTGCTGGGTCTACTACACGGACAGATCAAAACAAAACAAGAAGCAACCAGTAATACTACCAAAACTGTACTAGTACTAGTTCTAGTTTTGTTTGTTTGTTTGTTTGTTTGTTTTTAACTAGGGTTGAAGAAGAAGAAAAGAAGATTGTTCACGAAATGAGAGTGGAAGAAGAAGAAGAAGAAGAAGAAAGTGGATGCTTTTGTCATCTGACTAAAGAAGACTGAAACACGAAACTAGACTTGAGATTATGCCGACCATGGACGTTTCAAAAGATTGCAACACTTGCTCTTGCTGTTATTGTTGACCTTTAAAAAAAAGGGAACATACAAAAGAAAAGAGAGAAGATGGAAATTATGAGAGAAAGAGAAAGGAGAATGGAAGGAGGGAGTAGTTTATACGTGGGAAAGGGAAGGGAAGGGACCCAAATGTATTGTCTGGCTGGGGGGTCGTCATGTGGGCTGGTCATTGTCATAATCCTGGGTGTTCTACCACTTTTTTATTATTATTATTTTTTGTGATTTTTCAGAGATAAGGTCCTCAAAGCCAGCTGTCTTGTATTCCTATTCCAATTGCACGAGCTTCTATTGTATTGTATTTATTATTTTTATTCACTATTATATTCCTTTTCTCTTTACTCTATTTGTACTATCTTTTTTATTTCTTTTTGTTCCTTAATTTTTTGATTTTTTTTGTTGCTTCACTCGGCAACCATGAAAATCAATTTGTCTTAATTCATACTTTTTAAACGAAAAGGCAGAGAGTTCGGGTTTTGACCTGATTTTGATAAATTCGTACGGACCACTACTTTGCGGTGGTGGAGGGCAACTGCAACTGGATGATACACGTTGCACTCGTATTAAGTTAGTCAGGTCTGTCTTCTCACTGTTTTCCCACGGGTCATTCCCTTCCTAACATGCACTCCTTCCTCAACTTAGCCTTAGGTAAACCCCCTATACATACATATATATATATATAATATCCCCTTCGTGTGGGTGTCACTTGTACCATTGAGATTAATTAAGGCACTGCCCACAATTGTCATTAATCATTAATCACCAAGAAGAAGAAGAAGAGAAGAAGAAGAAGAATGTTAACGAAGAAAATGATAAACATGTAAAGAAATGAATTAATAAACATGAATTGGCAATATAACGACAGAGAGAGAGAGAGAGAGAGGAAGACACCGCATTATTATTAACAATTATAAACTTGTTAATGAGCTTGTTTAGTACTTATTTATAAAATTAATTATTGGTGATTTCTATCTATAAAGGCCTGGCAGGTCGGGTTTCGTCATCCTTCCTGATAAGAGTGACGTTTGCATTTATTGAACTAATCAACATATTTAACCATGATTGAATAATTAATAGAATTATGATTCTTTTAACTTCTCAAACATGCATGATGGGAATGGGGCTGGCTACCCTAAAAATAAACAAACCAACTTGTCATAGTCCACTTGTAGCAGCAGGCACCCCGTGGATTATATTATGTTAATCCTCTGCCCAGCATTTGTCATTAAACTAATTACTAGGTCATTCACATGCATGGCTTTAACACGCAAGCAAATAATGAATAAAGAAGCAAGCAAGCAAAGCCATCACTTTGAATTCCCAGCTAGCTGGTTAGCTCAAGTTCAATTAATTGGCCGCATTCGGTTTTTATATCTATAATGCTCAGTGGGATGTTTGATACAATAAAATTATTTAACTAATTTTCTTTTCACCTTGGATTAGGATGGGATGATTGAAAATGAACTAGCTTTGAATGGCAGATGGATTACCAGCTTTTTATATATAAAAATCAACTTGAAAAAGTTGTCCAATGGCTTGATCAGCAAGTAGAATCAATTAATTATAATATAGCCTGTGTATGTTATTAGGTTAATCATTTTTTTTTCAAAAAAAAAGAAATTTAATGCAACCTTAATTGCAACTCCATACAAATTCCAACTTGGTAATTAAATATAGTATAATTTAGTTGAAGACATTTGTATATCTAGCAAGTGGAGGGCGACAGCAAAGTGTAGAAGTTAAAATCCCAAAATAATAATAATAATAAATAAATTGTGAAAAATGTAGAGTGGCCTTTCTCTGACGAATGTACTGCAAGGCCAACTACCAAAATACTCGTATATTAATAATTAAACTTTACAATCCAATTAATCTTGTGAAGTAACATGGCCCATTCTCCCTTTTCCTTAAAACTATTTTGTTAATTTTTGTAATCATTTGTCGTTAATTATTCCTGACGGAGTCAATGATGTAAATTCATTCGGTCATTGGTTGGGACTGGAATGGTTGCTCAATTATATTATATTATAATCATAATGTTATAATTATTTCTTGTTATAGTATTGCTGTGGTCTGCGCAAACCCTGGCTGACTAACAAGGTCGGTTTCCAGCTTCCAGGAAAAGCAAAATGTAAGTGAAAATTCAAAACCTACGGCTACACCCTCACCTTGTCTGAGACTAAAAGAAAAAGACACGTGTTGATGTAATGTGCATATACAGATTAACTAAATTGCGCGTAACAGCAGCTAAGCTAACAATCCCATAAAATCAATCAATTAAAAAGCAACTGTGATAATGACACGATGCCTCGCCTTCTATTCCACTCTATCCTGTCCAAAACTTCAAGCTACACACGCATGTATGTATGTATGTATGTATGTATGTATCATCGGTAGTCGATAAGCAGCTTTTTGACCGATCAAGTGTTTGCCAGGCGTGCATTACACACACACACACACACACACACCACACACACATATATATTTAGTGTATACATGTGAGACTGACCATGGACCATTTATAATAAAGCGTATGCAGATGGGCGTGGCAATTAAGATAACCGAAATCACACAATTAATGTGCTATAAATACTTGCATTCATTTCAAACACATATATACTTTTATTACTAGCTAAGCTAAATTATGTTGTTAAAAAGTCTATAGTTCTCGAGACAGACTGGGCAAATGAATAGAGTGAAAAGAAGCAAACAAAAGCAAAAAAAAGGAGGAGATTGGTATGGTGAATTTTGAGATGATAATAGACAGGTGGCCAATTAGCTCAGGTAGAGGCAGTGACACAGGACCACCCTTCTCCCAAGCTCATATTGGAATTAGGCCAATCAGCCAGCAGACCCCACTTTACTGCCCGTTGAGTTGTGTCGGCTTTAGACATTCTGTTTGTATATTATATTCGTATACTCGTACATAAAATTATGAGCGTTTCCACTGTCTGGTATTCTGTTCTCTTTTTGTATCCCTGCTACCTCTCTCTCAATCTAATTCTAGTCATGACTGGATATTACAATTGTGTGTTTAGTTTATCAGTTCACTATTGAAACTTACTTGATGCCTTAATTTCCTTGCGGCTAAGCTGACCGTTCTACTCTGTAATTAGGGAAAGTGACGCCATTTGTGTCGTCTTGCGGGGCTCGACTGCAATGCCCCACCCACTACTGCTATTACATCTTATTTGCCTTATTCCTCATTTCTCTTTACCATTGTTATATTGTATCTTCTTGATTTTTATATTCGGGTTGGGTTAATAACATTACTCACATTTGACTCTGTACCCAATGCTGCAGGCCCATGGTCCATTATAAAAAAATTTTGGACCGTTTCGCAGTTTTAGCACCGGACTTGAAGCTTAGTAGGCGACGCATAGATGAGTAGCCATATCACTATGCAGAAGACAGTCCGCCGATTTTCAGATTGTACATTAGAATGCGGGCAACAGATAAGATTGTACTATGTCTCTGGCGTGTCTATGGGTTTAACATACCTCCTGCATGAGCGCGCAGGAGAGTTTTCGCAGTGAGGAAAAGAGAAAAGATCACATGGATTCGTCTTCATCAGTTCCATCATGGGTCACGGTTCGTGTCGTCAGTTCTCGACTGAGTGAGGATCTCTCAAAGTGAGACCTCCGACAGAGTCAACTGTGACCTCAAAGGCTTGCTCACAGGGCTTATGCCAGGAGTTCCTACGAGGGTAACAGTGTCTGTTCACTTCTTCTATGTTCTTCTTTTTTACTTATCTTTTATGGGTTTCCTTTGTTTATGAATTTACGATCTTCTTTATACATTCAATTCTGTGGTTTCTACCCGTCTTTTGGGGATTTGGATTTTCTGCTTTCATAGCACAATCATCATTTAAAAATAAAAATAAATTACGGTTATATTGTGTCCCCTGAGTCTGATTACAGGCGATATACTTTCCCACGGCTAAAGTAAGTAGAATGATGGAGATTTTGATTTTGTTTTTCTTTTAAGTTTGGGTTATGCGGTTGACAATAAAAATGATTGGTCCTGGATACAGGCCGTGATTGGAAGGGTGACTGAATTTAGAAAATCTGAATTCCAGTGCTTTTCGAGCCAACATAACTACCCTGTCGGCAGTTTTAAATCAATCAAAATTTCTTGGGTAACCTGAGTGGTTTTCTGGGAATAGACTTATGTCTAGATACATTATTGATTTGGGGTTGTAGCTGGGGATGAATTGGAATCTTTTAGCAGACGTTCTCCTCTATCTACATTACTGGTATGACCTTCTTGCCGCTGGCTTCCCTATCAATTCTCAAGTTCAGGTGAGGATGTAGCCCTGCACATGTATTTGCATGTTTTAGAAAAGAATTCGAACAGAAGTCCTTTCTGAAGTTGAGGTAGCGTCTCTTGCATGATGTTTTGGATGGGATTAGCAATATGTCATAGATTATTGCAATGGATATTATATTTGGAAACTCTGGCAAATTTGAGTCACGAGTTGACCTTTATTAATCTATAATGTGGCCATTCTACTTAATGATACTACTCTGTGATTTCTAATACCAATATGTATTCCTTTAAGTACAAAGTTTGCTTTGTTTGCTGAATTGTGTTATCTTTTGGTCACTCTGCTGTATTTTTTCTCACTTCACTTTGAACAGCAAGTGTTCGACTCTTGCTTGCTCGTGCATGTTTCTGAGGCACAAGAAGTGTGCATCTACTTGACTGCACATTCATGGCACTTATTAAAAATTGTTTGTTATGTGTTGCATCTCTTGTTTATATAAATCTTACTTTCCTTCATTAAATATGTGGTTCAACTGTTTTAAGTGATGACATTTTAATTGTTAAACAGACTGTAACGGGTAAGTGCTTTGAGAAGTGCATCACGAAACCAGGCTCAAGTCTGAGTGGCAGTGAGAGTAGTTGCATCTCTAGGTGTGTGGATCGCTACATTGAAGCCACTGGTATCATTGGCAGAGCTCTCTTTAATGCACAACGCTGATCTTTGTTGGAAAGAATGTACTGGTTGCCAAATCTTCAAGAAACACAAACTATGAACATGGGTTTCTTTTGGTTTTACCATCCCATTTCTAGCATTCATTGAGGGAACAATATTTTCTTCAGATTTTTATATATGGATTGCAATTTCATCTTGCAAACTTCAAATGACTTAGCATTTTACCTGTTTATGTTAGAATTATCAATAGTTGAACATATATTCCTTTACCAGTGCATGGTTGTATATGCTGTAGCAATGACATTAGCTTACAAGATTAAAAATTCTGTTTGTTTAGGACCTTAAGAGGGATGAAACTAACGAATAGCAACAAATAACTAAAACTGTAACTTGAATTAACGTACAAAGCCAATCAGCCAAAGTTTCCTGGAATTCCTTTCTCTTCTTCATCTTGCTTTTCTTCTCTTCAAACAAGCAATAGCCTTTTTCCACTTCAAGGCAGTTTTTACTCCGCAAGCTGTGTAGAGCTTGATTCAAAACATCAAACTTTTCCGGACACTAACGTGTGCCCCTGTAATGTCCTCAATGTGAATGCTAATCTGTGTCCATTTTAACTGCCCTCTGTTTGTCAGCTTGCATCTAGCCATTATCGCACACTTGCCCAATTTGTGAGGCAGTAAGCTTTCCACCACTGGTACAATGCACCCAAAATGCACTGCATAATTACCAATATGAGGCCAAATGCTTTGTACCAACAGTGGCTTTCCAGCTCGAGAGATTGACAGCTTTGCCTTTCTTTTTGTGCGATGATCCAACATTACCCAACTCAAGTGCTGATGTACTTCTCCCAGCTGCGTTGCTAGAGTTCTTCTCTCAATTTCCCATCAAGAGAAGTTGTAAGTTAGATCTAATCTTTCATCGTGGATATATCACTCGTGTGCCGTTGGTATGATTTGAATTCAGCAAGTCCAGTATTAAATGCAGGAATTTAACAGCCATTTCTGATAATAATTGGTGTTTGCCTCCCTGTCAGAATCCATATCTTTGTCTTTATAAGCATACATATGCCCCAGGTATGCCATCTAAAACCTTGGAAAGAATACATTTATTCTTGTAGTAAACATCAACTAGGGATATGAACACCAGATGGAGAAAACAGCGCACATGGGTTTCTTGAGCATTCATCATGCGTGTTTGTCCGATAAAATCACGAGTAGGACAAATCATCAGCATAGAACTTTGCGGAACCACCTATCACCAGCAGGTGATCGGCAGAATGGGACATGAGTAGCACGTGCGTGTTGTGAATGTGATGCTATAACTGAGGTGGAAGGCCATGTGGAGAAGCACAAGTGCCGCCACAAACGCTGGTCACGAGCTACATCGAGAAGAGCAGAACAGGTGCAGCTAGCAGAAGCCAAGCTAGAAGCATCAAGTACGACCCATAGATATCCGCAAGTGTAGTGTCGCTTCGATGTGTCAAGGCTGACATAGCAGTCGAGTCCATATACGGAGATGGTCGTCTCTGTTTAATGAGAGCTTACCGCTTTGGGTGAAGTGCAAAATCGAAAAATGGAAAGCCGGAGTGTGACGGCGATTCGA
>BNST01002051.1:0-72455 GCA_019650275.1 Xylocarpus granatum
AATGTTTAGACAATTGAATAAGAAGTAGAAAACAATTCTCTCATCTTCTTCATCTTTCTCTCTTTGGTGAAAGTTCTCTCATTCTCTCATCAAACTTAACATGGTATCAGAGCAGTAAGCTCCTATCATTCTTCTTGTTCTTTATTCTTTTACATTGGTGCTTCAAAGAAAAAAAAATATCCCTCATTCTTTGCCCAAATCTAAATGGCAAATGAGGGACCCTCTTTAGGCACCAACAAATCCAGTGAAGCACCTTCTCAAACCACCATCAACACCTCTACTAGAACCAATTCCATGATAATGGAAGTAGATGCTAACACCTCCCTTAAACTCACCACAATTCTACTAAACAACCACAACTACCCCATATGGGTCAAGGCTGCAACAAATGCTTTGTGTGGTAAAGGTAGATACGGGTTTGTCACAGGAAGGGTTAAGAGACCGTTGGATGATGATGGATTTGAAGAATGGTTCCAAGTAGACAAAATGGTTCTAACTTGGATCCTTAACTCAATAGAACCAAGCTTGATTGGTATCTTCTCCAATGCCGAGACTTCGAAAGAGTTGTGGGATTCTATCAAGAGAATCTATGGTCAACAAAAGAATCTCATGAGAGTGTATGAGCTTAAATCCTTCTTGAATAAGCTTAATCAAGGTGAGATGAGCTCAGTTGAACACCTTGAAAATTCGTAGAGGCATGGGATGAGCTTCACTCCTATAGGCCAGAAACTAACGACATTGCCATTATTCTTGCACGTGCTAATAGTTAAGTTGATAGACGAGAGAACTTTCACACTTAAAGGAGGAGAAAGATGTAAGAAGATGAGGCTGAATTGTCTTTTCGTACTGTCTTATTCAAAACAACTCAAAACTTGTCTAAACACAGTTTAACACATCTTGTGTTTATTACATAGCACACATAACATCCTAACGCTAGGTACTAAACATCACTTTACTTGCATTACGACCAGCTAGGTACAACACACAAAAGCACATCTAAACAACCACAACTACCCCATATGGGTCAAGGCGCAACAAATGCTTTGTGTGGTAAAGGTAGATACGGGTTTGTCACAGGAAGGGTTAAGAGACCGTTGGATGATGATGGATTTGAAGAATGGTTCCAAGTAGACAAAATGGTTCTAACTTGGATACTTAACTCAATAGAACCACTGCATTGATGGTATCTTCTCCAATGCCATGACGTCGAAAGAGTTGTGGGATTCTATCAAGAGAATCTATGGTCAACAAAAGAATCTCATGAGAATGTATGAGCTTAAATCTTTTCTTGAATAAGCTTAATCAAGGTGAGATGAGCTCAGTTGAACACCTTGGAAAATTCGTAGAGGCATGGGATGAGCTTCACTCCTATAGGCCAGAAACTAATGACATTGCCATTATTCTTGCACTGCTAAGAGGATAAGGTATTTACTTATCTTGCTAGCTTAAACTCCAAGTTTAATGACATTCGAACCAAATACTGAGAAGCAATGAAATACCTCCCTTTGAAGAGGTTTGTTACATGATCAACAAGGAAGAAACAGCCCATCGTGTCCTGGACGTAAATGGCAGACCATAAGGTGGAGATAATGCTTTTTTGGCTCAAGAGAAGCTTAAAACTGAAGCCTTAGTGACCAAGTCAAAGGGAAACGGCAACAACCTAAATCGAGCTAAGTGTGACCATTGTCACAAGAATGGTCACTCTAAGATCGATGCTGGCATCTTCACCCAGAACTCATGCCTTCACGGTTCAAGAAGGGTGAAGTCTCAAATCAAAGTATCCACGGTGTTCCAAGTGCCCATTCAGCTCCTATCACCGAGACTTCAAGTGTTCACTCCTTTAGCCTCGATGATATTTCCAAGGTGATACGGAACCAACTCCAAATCAACATGGAAGCACTTGGAACCCAAAACCATGCTCATAAAGGCAAATAGGAGGACGGTACTCTTCTTAACTCTCACTTTTACTCTTGCAATGATCATGAACCATGGATTATAGACTCAGGTGCTAGTGATCATATGTTTAGAAACATAAATAAAGCATCTAGACTATATCCTTTAAGGAAAATACAAAGTGTCAAAGTTGCTAATGGAAAGCAGGTTCCCATTAAGTATTCAGCGGATTTAGATTTATTGTCAAAACATACTAAAGGGTTCTATATTCCTAATTTTGATTCTAATCTATTATCGGTTAGTAAACTCACTAAAGACTTAAATTGTATTGCTATATTTAGTCCTAATAAAGTGATTTTTCAGGATATTATAACCGGGAAGAAGATTGGTGAAGGTTTCGCTGAAAATGGCCTCTACATGCTAAATGACGCAAAACAAGCTTTTAGGGTCACTAAATAAATTGATTCACATGAGCTATGGCATGCACGGCTGGGACATCCTTCCAATCACATTTTGAATAGTCTAGTTCCTGATTTAAAAGATGGTTACATTTCTAAGTGTGAAGCATGTATTTTAGGAAAACAAACTAGACCTCCTTTTGTAATGTCAGAACATGAATGTGATAATGTTTTTGATTTAATTCATTCTGATTTATGGACTGCTCCTGTGACATCTCATGATACATATAGATACTTCGTTACATTTATTGATCACAAATCTAGATATACGTGGGATATATCTTTTAAAATGCAAGATTGGACACATTACCATGCTTTAAACGCTTTATGCTTTTTGTCACTAACCAATTTGGCAGAAAAATTAAAATGATTAGAACTGATAATGGTGGAGAATATGTCAATAATTCCTTTAAGGAATACTTGGTAAGTGAAGGGATTGTACATCAAACTACATGCCCATACACTCCAGAACAAAATGGAGTGGCAGAGAGGAAGAATAGACATATCTTGGAAGTTGGAAGATCAATGATGTTCTCACCATAATGTTCCTAAGCATTTCTGGAGCAATGCCATCCTCACAGCTGTTCATTTGATAAATAGAACACCAACAAAGTTCTAAAAGGCAAGACTCCGAATGAGGTAATGTTTAATCATAAGCCAAATATTTCATATCTTAAAATTTTTGGATGTACATGTTATGTTCATATTCCTTGTAGCAATAGGGACAAACTTAGCTATAAAAGTCAAAAATGCATATTCCTAGGTTATGCCACAACCCAAAAGGGTTATAGATGCTTTGACCCTAAAACAAATAGGTTGTTTGTATCTAGAAATGTAACATTTTTAGAGCATGAACCCTACTTCGAAAAACATGAACTCAAAACCAATGGTAAGGGGGAGGATGTGGGTAATTCCACCCAGGTCCTGTTATTGACACTATTCACACAAAGGGACCCATTCTTGAACTTAGGAAGAATATGCATAATCAGCTAGAATTTCAAGAGGAATCATCTCAAAATGAGAATGATCCTTACCCTCTTAGACAAACAAATGATGAGAATGAACCTACTTTTGCCCAAGATGATTCATCCCACGATCAGATTGATCCAGATCACTCTTGGAGATGACCAAATTAGTAACCATGACATACCAAATCAATTTATGGGATAGTGATGCTCATGCTACACAGGAACTACCCACACTCAGAAGATCTACTCGGATCAAAAGACCTGCCTCTGAATGGATGAAAACTAGAGTGTTTCATCATGGAAACCATGTAACCAATCACCCTATTCAAAGCTACTATACTCATGATCACATTAAAGATCAGTATAAAGCTTTTCTAAATGCCATCGATGATATTCAAGAGCCTTCCAACTACCAAGAGGCCCAAATTACCCCAATTTGGAGAAGTGCAACGAATGAAGAGCTTAAGGCTCTAATTCACAATCAAACTTGGGATATTGTTCCACTGCCTAAAGGGAAGAAGGTCGTTGGCTGCAAATGGGTCTATAAGACCAAGCTTAAGAGTGATGGAACTGTTGAAAAATATAAGGCTAGGTTAGTGGCCAAAGGCTTCACTCAAACTTATGGTATTGATTACACCGAGACTTTTGCCCCCGTAGCTAAAATGAATTCCATTAGAGTTCTTATGTCCTTAGCTGTTAATTATGATTGGCCATTGTACCAAATGGATGTAAGAAATGCCTTCTTACAAGGCGAATTAGAAGAGGAAGTATACATGAGAATACCTGAAGGGTATGGGACTGACATTCCTAAATCACATGTATGTAAGCTTAGAAAGGCTATCTATGGCCTTAAACAATCCCCTAGGGCTTGGTACTCTAAATTGCACAATGCTCTCAGTTGTCAAGCATTCATTAAAAGTGAGGCTGATTTCTCACTATTCACCAAACATTCCAAAGATGGAATAACGGTGATTCTCATTTATGTCGATGACATAATCATTACTGGTAATGACGAAATAGGCATTAGTTGCATTAAATCATATCTTAAATCTGTTTTCGACATTAAAGACTGTTGATAAATAGAATTTGAATGTGTTTAGCTCACAATTTCAAAGATTCAAACATAAACAAATAAAAAATGCAAGTAGAGAGAAAATAGATGAAGAGAGAAAATTGAAGAGCTTTTGTATTCTATCTCAAAATATTTACACATCTTGGGTTTATATATACAACATCCTAACGGCTAGGTACAAGCTTACTTTACTTTTCTAACAGCTAGGTACAACACATAACAGCATATCTTTCAATTTAAAAAACTAGCCGTTATTTCGTCCTTTAGTAGTTAGCTTGAATTGGGCTTTGGGCTTGATATGGGTATCCATAGATCAATCCAAGAGTTATTTGGGCTTTTCATCTTCACCCTCAATCTCTTCATCTTTAACACTCCCCCTCAAGTTGGACTTGTACAAATTGAATAAGTTCAACTTGGAACTCACCTTAAGAAGTTGTTGATGAGTACATGGTTTGGTGAATATATCCGCAAGTTGATCTTCACTCTTCACATAAGGCATGTTGATCACTTTGCTCAAGTACTTTTCTCTTGTGAAGTGACAATCAACTTCGATGTGCTTGGTCCTCTCATGGAACACTGGATTAGATGCAATGTGTGTTGCTGCCTTGTTATCACAGTACATGTCTATAGGTGTTTCAACTGAAAATCCTAAGTCTTCCACTAATGATTTTATCCAAACCAATTCACTCGTAGTAGATGCCATAGCTCTATATTCAGCTTCTGCACTCGATCTTGCAACTACACTTTGCTTCTTGCTTTTCCAAGTCACCAAATTACCTCCCACGAATGTGCAATAACCAGTGGTTGATCTTCTGTCCTCGAAGTTACCGGCCCAATCCGCATCTGTGTAAGCACATATCTTGTGGTGGCCATTTCTTCTCATCAAGATTCCTTGCCCCGGTGCTTGTTTTATGTACCTTAAAATTCTATTCACCATTTCCATGTGTATATTCTTTGGGCATGACATGTGTTGACTTACCTGTTGCACAGAAAAAACAATATCAGGTCGTGTAATAGTTAAATATATAAGCTTACCTACAAGTCTTTGATAAAGCTTGATGTCCTTGTATGGCTCCTCCTTGTCATGTTCGTTTTCATGCTTGTTATCCTCTTTCTTCCTTCTTAGTGCCTCCATAGGTGTCACAGCTGGCTTTGCTCCAAGTTTTCCTGTCTCACTTAACAAATCAAGAACATATTTTCTTTGGGATAGAAATAGCCCTTCATTGGAATAAGCGATTTCTATACCTAGAAAATATCGTAAGTTTCCCAAATCTTTAACATCAAATGCAGACTTCAAATATGTTTTAATGCTCTTAATGCCATTAATGTCACAACCGGTGATGATAATATCATCCACATAAATAAGAACAATGGTAGATCCCTCACTTGAGTGCTTAATAAATAAGGAATGATCAGCATCACTCACTTTAAAATTTTGAGAACACAATGCATTATGCAACTTATTATACCATGCTCTTGGTGATTGCTTTAATCCATATATGGCTTTCTTCAATTTGCAAACATGTGTATTTGGAACCATAACATCATATCCTTGAGGTAAACTCATGTAAACCTCTTCCTCTAACTCTCCTTGCAAGAAAGCATTCTTCACATCCATTTGATGTAAATCCCAATTATAATTAGCCGCTAAGGAGAGAAGCACCCTAATGGTGTTCATTTTTGCAACTGGTGCAAAAGTTTCTGTATAGTCTAAGCCATAGGTTTGAGTGAAGCCTTTGGCCACTAACCTAGCCTTATGTTTGTCCAAGGTTCCATCACTATTTAACTTAGTCTTATACACCCATTTGCATCCTACAACCTTCTTTCCCAAAGGTAAAGGTACTAATTCCCATGTATTATTTTTAACTAAAGCATCCAATTCCTCTTGCATGGCTTGTCTCCAAACTGATAATTCCCTAGCTTCCTTAAAGTTATTAGGATCTTTAATGGTGTCTACTTTAGTTAAAAAGGCTCTAAAACTCTCTTTTACATTTCCTAAGGTGTAGTAGTGGTCAAGAGGGTGTGCGATTACTTTGTTACCATGGAAAAACACTCTTTTCTTCATCCAATCCGATGAAGATTGTCGAATTCTTTGAGATCTCCTAAGTGGGGGATTTTGGCCTTGCATAGGTGCAACATGCTCCCCCTCACTTCGTATACTAATGGATGGCCCATCTTGGTTACTAGATGATAGTGATTCTAGTTGAACATTCAAGTGTTCATCACTATGTATTTCATTTTGCTCTCCCTCGTCTCTAAGTCTACTAGATGATAACGGTAAATCTTCACTTACATCACTAGGTGAATGTGCATCTAGACTTTCATTGCTGGTTTCACCCTCATTAGACTCTTGATCTTGTGATTCTATGTTATCACTACTCAAGTGTTGGTCATGGTTGCCTAGTACGTCACTAGATGGTGGTATATACTTGTGTATTATGGCTAAAGGAAGTGGATCATCAACTTCACCTTTTCCATTACCAATGCTATGAAAATATGAGTCATTTTCTACAAAAGTAACATTTCTAGAGATATACTTGTCTCTTAGTTAAGGGATTATAGCACCTATAACCCTTAGTATCTACACAATAACCTAAAAAGATGCATTTAATGCTTCTTTCACTTAATTTATCTCTTGAATGACTTGGCATATGCACATAACATACACATCCGAAAATTCTAAGATAGGACAAGTCTGGTTGGGTACTATAAGCAATCTCAATTGGTGTCTTTCCTTTCAGTACCATAGATGGTGTTCGGTTAATAAGATGTGTCGCTGTGAGAATAGCTTCCCCCCAAAACTCTCTAGGTACATTGTGATAGAACATCATAGTTCTTGCCACCTCTAAAATATGCCTATTCTTACGTTCAGCCACTCCATTTTGTTCTGGAGTGTAAGGACAAGTAGTTTGGTGAACAATTCCTTTACTAACTAAAAACTCTTTAAACAAGTTGTTCACATACTCTCCTCCATTATCAGTTCTCAACACCTTAACTTTCTTATCAAATTGGTTTTCAATCAATATCACAAACTCTCTAAAACAACAAAAAACCTCAGATTTCCTTTTAATAAGATAAATCCATGTATACCTGGATTTATGATCTATAAAAGTTACAAAATATTTGAAGCCCTTATGAGATAGAGTGGGAGAAGTCCACAAATCAGAATGTACCAAAGCAAATAAATTATTATATTCATGATGAGATTGTACAAAAGGTATCTTAGTTTGTTTTCCTAAGATACAAGAATTGCAATCTTTGATCTTATCAAATTTCAAGTTAGGAACTAATTTTTGCAAAATATGACTAGGAGGATGCCCTAATCTAGCATGCCAAAGTTCTTGGATTTTGTTGCTATCTACTTTAAAAGCTTTGCTTGAATCTTCCAAAACATACAGCCCATTTTTCTCTCTTCCCTCACCAATCAATTGTCCGGTCTTGATGTCCTGAAATGTTACTTTATTAGGTTCAAATATAACATAACAATCTAAATCTTTAGTAATTCTACTTACGGACAACAAATTTGAAGAAAAACATGGCATATAAAGACCTTTAGTATGCTTAGACAAAATATTCAAGTGTCCTAAACCACTAATTGGTATATCTTTTCCATTAGCTATACTCACCCTTTTATCCTTTCCTATAGACTCAATTTTAGAAGCTAAATTTTTACTTCTAAACATGTGATTTGTAGCACTCGAGTCTATAACCCAAGGATCAATATTTAAAGATAAATTAGAGATCAAACCTTGAGAGGTGTTTGGCCTTTGACATTGAAGGAACTTTGCAAATTGCTCAATGAGGTTTGTGGACAAGTCTGCCTCTGATGTGTGGTTTAATTCTTCTGAAATTTTGGCTTTATTCTCCTTCTTCAAGTGAGGATGAAGCTCAAAACATTTATCCTTGTTATGCCCAAACTTTCCACAATGATCACAAAACCTACAATTTCTTTTGATGTGTCCTAGTCTTCCACATCTTTCACATTTGATGGTTTTGCTTTCTTTCAACCCTTGTGTTACCATTGCTGCTTCTTTTGCCTCCGCAAATGCACCTTTCTCAATTTTAGGCTCATCTCTATCAAACGCTTCTCTAGCCATCAATTCCCTATCCACAATATTCACCACATCATCATATGGTGGCATCTCCTTATTCCTTAGAATTTGATTCCTAAGGTCCCCAAAACTAGGCCCCAATCCTGCCAAGAGGAAACAAACAAGATCTTTCATTGGCCCTTTTCTCCAATTCTTCCTCATTGGTAGTAATCGGCCTCAAACACTCCAATTCATCCCATGCTTCCTTGATTTTGTTGGAGTAGGAAAGGAAATCACTCCCATTCATCTTGGCATTTGTGATGATTTCCCTCAACTCATAGACTTTTAAGAGATTTCCTTGATTTTCCGAACCTTCTAGCAAGTGCATTCCAAAGGTCTTTGGCAGTTTTGGCTTTGTTGAAGGCACCAACCAAGGATTGATCAATGGAGTTGATAATCCAAGTAATGACAAGATTATCAACATATCTCCATTCAGCATATTCTTTATCTCCCACCTTAGGTTGATTAATTTCTCCATCAACAAATCCCAGAACCCTCATGCCCAGTAAGGCCCTTGTTGCATTCGTCACCCATGTAGAGTAATTCCTTCCATTTAGAGGAAAAGTATGTTGAAGATGAAGAGATTGAGGGTGAAGATAAAAAGCCTAAATAACTCTTTAATTGGACTATGGACACCCATATCAAGCCCAAAGCCCATTTCAAGCTAACCACTAAAGGACGAAATAACAGCAAGTTCTTAAAATTGAAAGATATGTTGTTATGAGTTGTACCTAACTGTTAGAAAAGTAAAATAAGCTTGTACCTAGCCATTAGAATGTTTATATATATATATATATATATATATATATTATTATATATATATATCCAAGATGTGTAAATATTTAACTAGTGAATAAAACAAGCTTCTTTATTCTTTTCATCCATACTTTCTTTCACACTTCTTTGTTTTTTCATCAACATTTTTTCACATGGTATCAGAGTAGGTTTCATCTTGAATCTAACTTTTATCTGTTATTGCTTTGTTGTTCTTGGTGTATCAAGACATTCCCCTTCATAGCCAAATTAAAGAATGGAAAAGGGAGGGCTCGTCATACAACACCAAGAGCAGAAGTTCCTTCAAGGGAGTTGATAATGATGGTAACATCACCTTGAAACTTACCACATTTCCCTTGAATGGAAAAAATTACTCAATTTGGATCAATCCCGCTGAAAGAGCATTATGTGGAAAACGAGCATTGGGTTTCGTGAATGGAAGAATCACAAAGCCCACAGACACATCAAGTGAAGAATATGAAGATTGGTGTTATAATGACAACTTGGTGTACACATGGATTTTAAATTCCATGGAACCATCCTTGGTAGGTGCATTCTCAAAGGCCGAAACTTCTAAAGCACTTTGGGAGTCTATCAAGAGACAATTTGGTCATCAAGGAAACTTGATGAGAATATATGAGTTGAAGCAGTTCATCAACAATATCAGCCTTGTGGAGGTGATCCGATAGAATATAACACCAAAATTAAGGAGGCATGGGATGAACTTCAATCGTTAAGGCCGAATACTACCAATATTGAAGAGGTGGAAAAAAGGGCCAATGAAGATCTTGTGATATCGTATTTGATGGGTTTGGGTTCGGACTACGAAGATCTTCGGAATCACATTCTTAGAATTGAGCTTTTGCCTTATTATGACGATGTTGCAAACAAGGTTAATAAAGAGTACCTGCAAAGAAAGATTTTGAATGGGAATTCAAGCAAGGCTGAGAGAGGTAGTTTGGTGGACAGCAAGGAAGAAAGGCAAGATGGTCCAAGGAGCAAAAGTTAAGGCTAAGTGTGATAAATGTGGACGGATGCACAACCTCAAAGACAAATGTTGGAAGTGTGGGCCACTGCAAGATGCTAGGTCATACTAAAGAAAAATGTTGGGTTCTTAATCCACATCTGAGGCCAATCAACTTCAAGGAAAAGGCACCACCACAAGGTGCTCAAAATGCGATCGAAAAAGGGGAACTCAAAACTCCTTGAGGATTTGGCCAAACTACTTCAGAACCATCTTCCAAGCTCCTCTCAAAGTATGATTTCATAGGAGTGTAAAGTGCATATTTTTAGGGTATTGCATTGATAAAAAAGGTTATAAATGTTTAGATCCTTTTACAAATGAGAAATTCTTGTCAAGAAATGTTACTTTTCTGGAAAGTGATCCTTACTTTGATAAAGTGAAAAATGAAAGAGAATCAAAGAGGATCCTCTTCCCCTATCTACTGTAGGTAACCGGTTGAGTTTGTTAAGGAATAATGATCAAATCAATAATGGAGTTAGTTTGAATGAAAGTGAAAAAGAGGATTCTATTTATGAAGATTCAACACAATAGAATGACGATATTCATGAACCATTAGAATCAAATGAAGAACAAAACATAGTTAGTGAAAGTCAAAGTGAGGAAACACCTTGTGATGAGCACCCTAATGATCAATTAGTTTCAGAACATGAAATCCCATTTAGTTCCTCACAGGTGGGTCAAAATAAGAGAGAGTCTAATTCTTCATCACATGATCAAAATTTTTCTCTTAAAAGATCTCAAAGAATTAGGAAGCCTCCATCCGAATGGCAGAAAAATGGGGCATTCTTTTGTGGGAACAAAGTCACAGCACATCCTATACAAAATTATTATACCTTAGATAATGTTAAAAAGAGTTACAGATTTTTAAGTAAATTGGATAGTTTGAAAAAGCCATATTGCTACAACTTAAGGGGGAATGTTGAAGATGAAGAGATTGAGGGTCAAGATTAAAGGGCCAAATAACTCTTTGATTGACCTATGGACACCCATATCAAGCCCAAAGCCCATTTCAAACTAACCACTAAAGGACAAAATAACAACTAGTTCTTGAAATTGAAAGATATGTTGTTATGTATTATACCTAACTATTAGAAAAGTAAAATAAGCTTGTACCTAGCCGTTAGGATGTTGTATATATATATCCAAGATATGTAAATATTTAGCTAGTGAATAAACAAGCTTCTTTATTCTTTCATCAATACTTTCTTTCACACTTCTTTGTTTCTTCTTCATCAACATTTTTTCACAAGCTAGTAAGCTTGATGGTGATTTTTTAGTCAGAATCAACATTGAAAAAACTCTCTCCCTTGGCAGAACTACTTCCCACTTGTGCTACCATTTTAATTTCAACAACTTGACCTTGCACAATAAAGATTGATCACACAACCAAGAGAGAGTAAAAATAAAAGAGAGATGATGAAAGGAGCTCCCTAGATGTGACCTAGCTCTGATACCATGTTGATTAAAAGAATCTGAATGTGTTTAGCTCACAATTGCAAAGATTCAACATAAAGCAAGTAAGAATGCAAGTAGAGAGAATACATGAAGAAAGAAAAATGAATAGCTTTTTTATTCTATCTCTAAATATTTACACATCTTGGGTTTAGATATACTACATTCTAACAGCCAAGTACAAGCTTACTTTACTTTTCTCACGGCTAGGTACAACACATAACAACATATCTTTCAATTTCAAAAAGTAGCCGTTATTTTGTCCTTTAGTAGTTAGTTTGGATGGGTTTTTGGGCTTGATACAAGTATCCATAGATCAATTAAAAGGTTATTTGGGCTTGTCATCTTCACCCTCAATCTCTTCATCTTCAACAAAACTCAAATCTCTTGAGTTTCTAGTGAAGGCAAAATTAAAAATGAAGGAAGAAAGAGATGTAGTGGACTCTAATAATTCTCATGCGACTAATGAAAATAGTTGCTCAAAAGGAGTGGAAACAACTAGGCATTTCTTATTAGAACGGCTTAGCTACAAGTATAGGTAATCTACCTGTTGGTCTTTTAGATGTTATCCCACAATGATTGAACTGGCGTCCACATTCCTACTTTGGTCGTGATGAAATTGAGACAATAATGGCCTCTAATTTTGCCGCTAACTAGATTCGAATGTCTAAGATGTTGCTGGTCAAAGTTCCATATAGCTTTACATTTACACCAAAACCCTTTTAAAGCTAAGATTTGAAGATTTAAGAAATAAGTTAAGTGTTTACAATTACAAAGACATGGAGGAGATTATTGAAGATATGTATAAGTGTCTTAATCTGCAGACCTTATCTTTAAAATTATTATTATCTGTTACTAGATTTTAGAAGATTAGTTTAGATATTGATTATATTTAAAAGTTATTTAAGTTTAAAATTCTCTGTACTTGTTTAGCCTTATATATACTTCATAGTCCTTAAGTTTTAGAGGTATGGAAGCTAATATCTTCTGTCTAATGCTCTTTCAATTTTTATATTAGTGTTTTTTTTTCATATCACATTCTTAACTACAAACGATATTAGAGTGTGTGGGTTCATTCTTACTCTCACCCTTCCTTTAACTATTGAAATATAGGACTTGAAGTGGTCTTTTTTTTGCTTGAAACCATTCTTCTTCTCTAGACGATATCTATAGTCGAAGAAGACATTTTGAAGATTCTAAACTCTGGTGAATAGGAGCATGCTAGGCTTGTGTCTCGATACCGCACTTATCCTAAAGTGCTTGAATTAGTTCATTACCAACCTGGCAGTAATCAGACCTTAGCATTTAAAGAAACTAAATTTATGTATTTGATAGGAGCCTATTTTTTGGGTCTCTCATCCTGGTCTTCCATTTTCTTAAGGCGAATTTGGCGGGTCTGCATTTACAAGTCGGGACCTATTTCATAGTAAGATTATGGATGTATACTCCCGATGCTTGAAAGACTTCTGTTCAAAACGTACTCTCGAGATGAATGGGCAAAGGAAGCGTCTATTCATAGATGGATGCCTGGGCGTGTGGAGAAGTATGGAAGGAAATCTAGCAGAAAATAGCGATTGTGGCGTTATCAGATGATTCCACTTATGGGCGAGAAAGCAAAGCCGCTAAGATAGAGCTTTTGATATAAGCATCAAAGCAACAGCCAACCAGTCAAGATTGTAAGAAAGGATTGTATTAGAGAAATCGTTGTTTCAAGCCCTTCGTGTACCTTTACGAAGGTGTCTAACTAAGGTTTTTATGTTTCACCAGAGAATCAACATACAAACTCGAATATGCACATAAATCCCTTCCTTGTGAGTTAGAAACCCACTAGTTAGCAAAAAACACCCAGAAGCAGGTATAGTATTACTGAGTGCTAATGATCAAGGAAATTTTAGTTACTCAATGGTCGTTCAATGTGCAGATAATAATGATAATTGCCACCTTTAAGTATGAGAGGAAGAAGTCGTGGAAACAACCATCCTATTTCAAATTGTATATGTTGGGTGGCCTGTTTCGGGTCATAACGGCTACTATCTACTATGCCGCTACCAGTCACTACTAAAGGCTATATACTGAAATAAATTGATCAACGAGCCGAGCAGCCTTAAAGTCTCGTTCCTCTGCTCAGGATATCCAGAATCAAGAACCAAGCCTTGTTCCCAGTGGTAGATGGTTAATCAAGCAATGATAGAAGCTCCGGCCGATATACACTAAAAAGGACTTTATACAAGTGAGACGAGTAATGAGTGATATTGCCCTTAGCCAAAATTGGAAATTGGAATAGTTGAATTTGTGCTTGGAGCAGTTTGATAATTGAAATATTTTCCAATGAAGAAAATCTCTTACCAGAAAAAAGCCTTGCGCCTAAGGATGACTTGATTAGTAATATTAAAATGACCCGATCAGAAACGAATTATAATGTTTAATACGTTATTCTAAAACAATGAAGTGATGATGTTTTCATAACGACAACGCTCTCTCTGAGAATCCCTGGCAGTGCGTATGCGTAGATTTCATATTAGATCTAATCGAAAGAGTGCTAATGCAAATGTTGTGCTAATAAAGATATCTGGTGATTCTTCCATATCAAGGGCCCAAATGAAGAAATCAAAGAAGCGACTTTCCTCTACTATTCGAGCTGCTACCTATTGAATTAAATTACTTTGGCTACTCAAACCTACTGACTATCTATTTGTTTGCTAGCATCCCTGTAAGGATGAATTGTTTGTTAACGCCCCATGTCAAAGAAGAAGAAGGGCTGGCCCAAGAAAAACCAGATGTTTCAACACATGCAAGCCCAGCAAGCCCTTCTCCCAACCATTCGGCCCATAACTCAATCAAATTTCATTCACTTTCTCTTTATGGATTGAAAGAGAATCACAAGACTAATCAAAGTGAGTTTCAAACCAATCACATGCACCACACAATCCATGGCACCAGATTTGACATCAATCAATTTGCCCTCATTTCCTTTTCATCAACCAAAGAGAGAACTAAGAAGTCATCGAATAAATATAGACGATATATATATATATATATATTGCTTAATAAAAAAAATGGGTTGTACTAGATGACATCAAATTTAGAGATTAGTTTTTAGTAAAAACGCATTGATCTAAGCTTATTTTATAGTCAAAAGGCAGTAAGATGTATAAAAATCTTAAGGGAGAGCAAAAGGAATGAAATATGATGTGATTGAGTATGAATTCCCAAGTATGACTTGTTAACTGACAGATGTTGAATATTTAAGACTAGTAGGGATGCCATTACTTGTACTTATTTTGAGAGGGAAATGAAATCATGGTTCCATAGAATTATAACTGGTTTAACAAGACCTCAACAAAGGTATGATGTGGTTTAATTGATTGTTGATTTGTTGATCAAATTTGTGTGTTTTATCCTTATTAAAACAAAATATTTTAAGAAAGTCTTGATAAATTATATATGAATCAAATTAACTAATTGTTTTTGTCTATCAATTTTGATTGAAATTTACTGCTTGCTTATAGATTTTTAAAAAGTTTGTTAGATGTTTTGGAAATAAACCAAATTTCAATATTATTTTCCATATTTATACGGATAATCAATTTCAGAGGATCATACAAATTTTTGTAAATATGCTCAGAATCTATGTTATGAATTTTCAAGGTAACTAGAGTTACCATTCATTCTTTGCAGATTTCACTTATAAACATAGTTATCACTCTAGTGTTAGCATGACTCTATATGAGATTTAGTACAGAAGGCCACGTAAGTTACCATTACGTTAGGTTGAAGTGATAAATTATGTTACATTTAGGTTAAATTTAATACCAAGGGCTATTGAGAATATTTGAGTTATAAGGATTGTTTGCTAATAACCTAAAATTGATGAAGGATTTATTTTGCCAGAACAGTAAATCCTAATAATTCATGATTGGAGTTATATTTTCTTAAAAGTTTCTCTTAACAATATTTTACAGCTTAAAGTCAAAAGCAAATTGGCGCGTAGATACGCAGAACT
The DNA here is from genome assembly GCA_019650275.1 of Xylocarpus granatum. Lineage (NCBI taxonomy): Eukaryota > Viridiplantae > Streptophyta > Magnoliopsida > Sapindales > Meliaceae > Xylocarpus > Xylocarpus granatum. The sequence continues at coordinate 15,736 of BNST01002051.1, forward strand.
TCTTGAGATTCTTCAGAAAATGAGCCTAATTGCGTGTATGTTAACTCCACCACCACCACAGATCTCCCAATGTTTAATATTTTTCATACTACGACGTTAAAAGAAACACCAAGCAAATTTCTCCTATATCATCTAGTGAATTAAAGTTTTAATCTCAATTGATGTGATTTGTGACGAGACAGTAAAACAAATCTTGTATTGCAAGGTTAACGTCCTCCGTAAGAGAAAGTTTTCTTTTAATAAGATTTTATAAAAATATCATAGTAATTAGAAGGTTATTTAAGAGTTAATTCGATAATACTATCTATATTTATTTGATTTTTGACAAGATACGATAAATTTTAAAGATGAAATTTTTTTTTAAAGGGTAAGAGTTATAATTTTTTAAAAAGTATTAAATAAGTATATAAATATTATAAAATATATTTGTTAATTTTTAGTGATCATTATATTATAAAAAAGTTTTGAATAAAATTAAATAATTTTTAGATATTTATTGTCCAAGTATAATTTTTAAAAAAAATTGAGATTATTTTATAATTTTTAAAAAAAATTCTACAAATACTCCTTCAATTTCATAAATTCCAAAGATACTACACCCCTTTCTCTCTCCTCACTTTTTCGATTCTCTTCAATCACCACCTTCTTGACTTTGGATCGTCATGATTTTCAGACCATACACTCTACCCTACATTTTATTCCATCATTGCAAATGTTATTTAAATTTGATTTGTGACGAGCCAGCAAATTTTGTTTAAATTTTAAAAAATTCTTTAACTTTTCAATAAATGAAATTCTTGTCAAAAAAATCAAGTATATTAATGAACTTATGAACAAAATAATTAAAAAATTTAAACTCAAAATTTAGTAAGTCAATAAATTTCAAGTTACACTGTTGTTGCTTGCTATTAAATTCATCAATCCTTTTATTTTAAGTCTTTTGGATATTATTTTTTATATTAAAAATATTCGTTGAACTCGTTTTAATAAAAAGAGTTCAACTATAAGCTTGAATTTATCAAAAAAAATTTTGAATCAAAATAATTGAGATAGAAATCCCTTCACTTAATTTTTTTTTAAAAAAATATAAATTAAATATGTATATTTTTTATATGTTTATAATTTTAATTATAATATAAAAAAAATTAAATTATTTAAACTTAATTATATATTTTTATAATAAAATATTTAAGTGACACTTCATTGCAGTAATAACTTATTAAATTGTATTAATTTAAATAATTTATTTTGATATTAATTGTATGATATAAAAATACCAGTAATTTTTATTGATTTCTTATAATTATGTTGTCTATATTTTTATTAAATATAGTATATTATTCGAAATAAACGTGAATGTGGTGATTATAGAGCATTCTTATTATGTTTGGAACGATGGAAAACTGTCTCTGAGTGAAAGAAACGATGGAAGAGTTTCGCTATAAATGTTATCGAATCAAGAACATATCTTTCTCATAGCTGGTAATTATTCAGGTCCACGTTAGCATATTTGCAAATCATTTTACAATCGGACGACTAAAAGCACCACAAACCGAAATCACTAACGATCATTCGCCAATCTTTCCTTGAGTTTCACGCCTAGAGCTTTCTCCATCTTTGCCAAAACAGCCTGGTTGGGCACAGCCTTTCCATTCTCGTACTCCTGAACCACTTGAGGCCGCTCGTGTTTTAGCTTAGCTAGTTCGGCTTGGCTCACTTCTTACCCAGCCGCGTTTTTTGCATCGCCTGCCTTACCCCAGCTGACACCCGGGCCTAAGATCCCGGCTCGGTACCTTCATCGAGCATTCTGGCGTTGACGACCGGTCCGGCAATCTTCTTGTTTGAAGCGGCGTCGAAATTCTTGATGGTCTGGACCGACGCGCCTGACCGCGGGGCCTGGTTCAGCACCTTCGGGTTGCGCAAGTCTTGAGCCTTGGTCTTGGATTTGTGCAGCAACACAGGCTCCCAATCCTGTGAAATAGCTCCTGGATAGCTACTCAGCATTGTTGAACGATCTGGAAGAATGGAACTTATATATTATTTTTCGCACCAGAACAGAAGCAAATGAATCTATTAGTGCTACGAGCTTCGAGGTTACGTCAGAGTATTGACGGAAAATCTTCCGTTAGATGCATGACGTGGCATTATTTATTGGTTAATGTTGATGACGAGGACAGTGACCGCTTCGTAATTCAGATCGTAACGCGTGATCGCAAGGAAAAATATTATCTTCAAATGTTGGGATGACGTGGAGACTCTTTATAAGCGAAGGGCGAGAGTACTTTTGACTTTTCGTTTTGTATTTTAATCGAACGGCTGATACGAGGAAACGGAAATTAATTGCTCTGATGCATTTAGTCCGCCTTTTTTAGATCGAAGAGGCAAAAGTTGGCGCCATTTGTTCAGCTTAACTCTTATGCTGCACATCTCTGAGAGTCTCACTCTAGTAAGTGGAAAATGCAGCGCCAAAAATCCATCCTCTCATTCTTTCCGAAACACTCGGCAGCGTACCAAAACTCCGGTACCGGAGACATATCTGACGGCGGGAAGTACTCTGAGTTTACATCAAAGCAGCAAAATCTAAGAGGTGCCATTTCGGATCAACCTGCGGTACGCGCTAAAGAGGACTTGTCCCTGGACATTAGAGGAACCGATACTCCACCAGAGAAGGTGCCTCGTCAGGTTCTGCCGGCGAGATTCAAGGCGAATGAGGAGACCAGTGGAGGTTCTTCACTGTTCTCGAGTATTATGCATAAGTTTGTGAAGGTTGACAGCAGACAAAATACAAGTGAAAGGTGCTTTGTTTTTGAAAATTTTTTTAGGGTTTTCTTTGGGAAAAATCTTGATAATTAATTTAATTGTTTGAAGCTATGGTTTCTTTTGCTCGCGTGTTCTTTTTTCTTTCCATTTGTTACTTATAGAGCTAATCAAATTTTCAGTCCAAGTTAAAATACCGTGGTTGTGCATGCCTCTTCAAGTTTTGTTAACAAGTCTAGGTTAAGTCCTAGGTTTTGAGGTTATGATTTGTTCACAATCAATTCTATTATTCTTTATGTAAGACTGTTTTGATGCTATGCATCATTTTAATTTTGACTGCTAGTTTACGTGCAATAAACAAAGATGTGAGTTAGTATGTATTTGCTAATTCAATTAGCCTTGTTTCATTAGGGTGCTTTTTATTGACTGATTTGAGTAAATTTGCAGGGATGACCAGCATGCCAGTTCCTCTAGTGTTTGCTCGATATTTGGTATGGTGGGTGGTTCAGGGCCATCATGCAAACAGGGAACAGCTGTTCTACGTCCTGAAGAAGACAGTGTCTCCTATTCCAATGGGATGGTCAATCAAGGATGTGTTTTACATATTGAAACAAATGATGATGTTCCTGGTCCAGAGACGCCAGGCGTGCATCGTGTAGTTACTCGTTTGAAACGGATCCAAGAGGATAGTACCAAGGATGGCCATAAGAAGGGTTGTTCATCGCTGGATTCTAGTAAAAGAATAAAACTTCTTCAGGATTCTATGTCTCTAGTTAAAAACTGTGGGGAAGAAGCTGATACAACTAGCAAGTTTGAATGGATTGATCCTTCTCGAATTAGTGATGCTAATGGAAGAAGGCCTGGTGATCCCCTTTATGACAAGAAGACGCTTCATATACCGCCTGATGCTTTGAAGAAAATGTCAGCATCTCAAAAACAATATTGGAGCATTAAATGCCAATACATGGATGTTTTGCTTTTCTTTAAAGTGGTTAGTAATGTTGTGCAGCATTAAGGTTTGCTTCAAATAATTTTCTAATCTTGACTTGATTATTTAGGGAACATACTTAGCTATTAAGTGGGCGTATGCTTTATTGGTTTTCTTTGTGAAATTAAGTAGGGTGCTATTAAACGCTAAAAATGTTCCCAGATGTATATTCATCAAGGAAACACTGAAGCAAATATGACGAAAAAGACAGATTGTGCTGTCATATAGGCTTACTAGATAAACATCTTGTTGCTTTTAAATGCTTTTGTAATTTAATGATAGATTTTCAGAAGGCCTCCCTATTTATTAGCTATAAAAAGAGATGCATACCTGTAAAATGCTCTAGCATTTCTAGATTTTATACTACTTCATTCTTTTATCCACTTCAAATTTTACGAGCTTTGGAATTAAACTTGTCTAATTATGCAACTTATGATCAAGTATAGGGGAAATTCTATGAGCTCTATGAACTAGATGCTGAAATTGGCCACAAAGAGCTTGATTGGAAGATTACATTAAGCGGCGTAGGGAAATGTCGGCAGGTGATCAAATGTTTTTGGTTTAAACCCTTGGATCAACATTTGGAGCATACTCTTGTTCCTTTTTCCTTTCTGGCTTATGCAATAAAGCATTTTCTTTATGGGCAGGTTGGTATCTCTGAAACTGGGATTGATGATGCTGTTCAAAAACTAGTTTCTCGGGGGTAAGAATGTTTAACTACTCAGCCAAATTGTTAATATGAGTCTTCTGTCACTATGTGCTTTAAAAACAACTAGAATATTCTGCCATAACTTATGCCGACTACCTTGTATGGTCACAATTTTCTTTGTTATACAGCTTTTTAATAACTCCGAAATTGGCACATTTACTGATTTTGTAGTACTCCATGGAGTAATTTTTTATTGGGTTTATTTCAGAAAAAGAATAAAGGAACATTTGTTCGTTTGATTTTCTTTTTGTCATGGTACACTCATTTCTGCTTTGTTCTCCTGTAGATATAAAGTTGGACGGATGGAGCAGTTGGAGACATCAGAGCAAGCAAAAGAAAGACATTCAAATTCTGTAAGGTTTACCTTGCTGCATGGAAAAGGGACAAATATAATTTATTCTAACAGATTTACTGTTTCTGTGCCATGCTTCACATTTATTTCACCTCTTCCTTTAAAGTAATGCAACTTGCATTATTGAAGTTCATACTGTTCAAATCTTACTAAAGGAATTTCAATGTGTAAATGGAAGTGATTGGCCATTTATAGGACTTGCACATGTTTTCCCATTCATTTTCCTTTTTCTCTTTTTGGGGTGAAGGCAGACCTAGTTATTCCAGACATGCTTGTAGCAACATCAGTAATAAGTTCCATTCAACATGCCACACTTTCAGATTTTCATATAGGCCATACTTTTTCTATGTTTCTTAGTTTGCATCTGATTTGTTTTGTTGTCCTCCCCTCTTGATGCATTCTTCATCATGCAATTGGTTAGATTGCAGTATAAATTTCTTGATTTGACTTTGATGTTGGATTTCAGGTAATTCAAAGAAAATTAGTGAATGTGGTCACACCATCAACAGCAGTAGATGGTACTATTGGACCTGATTCTGTCCATCTTCTTGCTATAAAAGAGGTGTGTAATGTTAATATTTTTTTCTTGTTGGTCTTTGCTAATGCTGAATGCCAAATTTTCATGCCCATACCTGTTAACATTACACACAGGAAAACAAGCAGCTTAAGTAGCAGAGTCATAAATACAAAATGGTTAGTGTATGCATATACAAAAATTATAGATAAATTTTCTGTGCATGCTTCACATGGTCCATCTATATCAGAACACCTGAATGATGGTTATTGAATGTTATCATCTTCTCTGGTCTTTTGGATTTCTAGTTTTTCTCAATGTATATTCCTAGGCTTTTTTCAGATACCAGCTCATGGACCGTGGTTTCCTGTAATTGCTTTGAACATAGTAATGATCTGACTAATATTTCATAAAATGGCATAAAATAAAGCTTTATATGACAAAAAGCCGAAACAACATGATCTGTCCCCTATTATTGGCTAAGCAAGTCAGATGATGTTAGAACAAAGGATCAAACCCATTTCTTGAAAGAAATGGACATTTTTCATTGTAACCACTTTAAAGAGAACAAATAGATGATTACTATTTTGATGAAATGACTGGTCCCCTAATATGGGCCACTCTGTGCTTGTAAAACTTGCTGTTTCCTTTTGGTGGGTTATATTCTAAGTTTATTGGATTGCACTTGATCTCCAGGGGAGCTGTGGGTTGATCAATGGTTCAATTGTTTATGGGTTTGCTTTTGTTGATTGTGCTGCTCTGAGGTTCTGGGTTGGTACCATCAATGATGATGCTTCATGTGCAGCTTTGGGGGCTTTATTGATGCAAGTATGCTTCTCTATCTTGTTATTTCTTCTATAATGTTTTCCACAGTCTATCAAATTTGATTGACCAAAGTTCTGATTTTCTTGTCGGGATTGATTCAGGTTGCTCCTAAAGAAGTAATATATGAAAGTGGAGGTGATCTTGTTTCCTTTATCCTTCTGTTATTTGAAAAGAGTTCCACTCCGAAGTTATAGCTATCATTTTAATGTTTCAGGGCTGTGCAAAGAAGCTCAGAAAGCACTCAGAAAGTATTCCTTAACAGGTGAGATTTATGTCAACGAGATTATGTCAATATGTCATTTCATGATTATTCATACAGATATGTATGGCGTGTTTCCATTTTGCTGTCAAATAGTTGTGCCTTCAATTTTTTTGTAGTTTTACTGGCAAAATTGTGCATGCAAAATAATGCATTAAATTGGTAGGGAAGACTCTGTAGTGCAGGTGTGAAAGATTGACATTGTGTGGCTGCTTGGTTGCTTCAACTGTAACATGACCCTTCTGAATTCTGCATTTATGATTATTATTGCAAAAGGTACAGATGGAATTTGGTTGAATAACCTTGCTATACTCTCTGGCAGTTTGAACTGATGTGCTGTATGTGTGTGAGACTCTCTAAAAGTTCTTCACATGCATGAAAATGTGCTGCATATCAGTAGATGGCTAGGTGCATTGTTGCTCATATCAAAGCCACTGAATGATGTCCTATAGGTGTAGTTTTGCAGTTGTCAACTAGTAATTCTATGGGCATTTCCACATCTAATTATTCTTTGCTGACTATGAAAAATGTTTTCATGTTTTACAAGTCACGTGAGTTGTTTGCCTGCATTGGCTCCTAGGGTTTCTATAAATATCAGCAGCATTTTACCTGCAATTTGTTCTGGTGCCTACAGTATGCTTGTTATTTCATTTATGCTTCTGATTTAGCATTTTGTACTTCTTATATATGCATCTTACTTATTGTTTGCCTTTATTCAATTAGCCATCAGCATTTTAAACAAGATAATAAATCAATTCATATTTGGGTTACTGTTGGCAATCTACCATCATTGCTAGTCAGATCACTGATTCAGCAGCCATGTCTGTTCTTACTTATGTACTTCATTTTCACATTTGGTGGACCAAATGTGAATGCTCATTTTCTACTTATTTCTCAGGTTCTGCAGCTCTGGATTTGGCTCCAGATATGGTGGCTACTGATTTTTTGGTTGCTTCTGAAGTTAAGAATTTGATTCAGCTGAAGGGTTACTTCAAAGGATCTTCAAGTCCATGGAATGATGCACTTAATAGTATAATGCACCATGATATCGCTGTCTGTGCTCTGGGTGGACTTATAAGTAATTTATCCAGGTTGATGGTATGCTTTCTTGTTTACTTTTTTTTTGGGGGTGTGTTTTTTATAATTATTGTGATCCCCTTAATATGTGGGTTTGAAGAGATTAATTTGTGCCACCTTTTCATGCAGTTAGATGATGTTTTACAAAATGGAGATATCTTGCCGTACCAAGTTTATAGTAATTGCCTTAGAATGGATGGACAGACACTTGTGAATCTTGAGATATTTTGTAACAATGCTGATGGTGGTTCATCAGGCAAGTGTTTGTATCTATTTAGCTTAAGCAATGTACTAAGTACGAGAGGATTGTGTCCTTATGAAGTATACGTGTGAATTGCAGGTACATTGCTCAAATACCTTGATAGCTGTGTAACTTCATCTGGTAAACGGCTTTTAAGGAGCTGGATCTGCCATCCACTAAAAGATGTTGAAGGCATTAATAATAGGCTTGATGTGGTTGAGTACCTAATGAAAAATTCAGAAGTTATGGTCATTGTTGCTCAGTATCTGCGCAAGCTTCCGGACTTAGAGAGGTTGCTGGGAAGGGTGAAGGGCAGAGTTCAGGCATTGGCTTCTATTTTACTGCCCTTTATAGGCAAGAAAGTACTGAAACAGCAAGTAAGTTTTTATTAAGATTGCATACCTTCTAAATACATTAGGAAAAGATACTGCACGTGTTTCTCAGTCTGATAATTTGTTTAGATTGCATAGGTTAGCAAAATCTTTCTGTCTTATTGTACCCCCTATAAAATAGTATACATTGACTGGTGATTCTAGATCAGATTTCCTTCTATGTATTTTCTTCTTTCTCCTAGTGAATGACTGCTGAATTTTTGGAAGTATTTTAGTTAGCTAAAGATTGTATTTAACTAGTCTCTTATCAGGTTTTTTAATGTACAAAATTGTAAAATATGCTGCAACAGGATATAGTAAGTGAAGGGAAATGCATCTATGTTTAAAATGTTATTACCCTTGCTTTTGTACACAATATCTATTCATCCTGTGTGCAGGGCTTGGGATGCAGCAGAGGACATTGGCTACTAAATCCTTAAGATTTCATGAAATAATCATGAAACTGAACTATGCTTTTTCTTGCCTTGTAACAGTAGTAGGTGTACGAAGGGGTGCTATATGGTCTAAACATGCTACATTGCCAAAGATGTCAAAACATGAATTGCTTAATGTTTTTCATCTTTACCCTATCTGCTTGTATGTTTGTCTAGAAATTGGACTGGAAAGCTTTTAATCAACTCAAAATGAGAAATACTTTTCCTGTGTTACAGGTAAAAGTATTTGGGTCTCTTGTGAAAGGTCTTCGGATTGCCGTGGATTTATTAATGCTATTACACAAGGAAGGGCATATAGCTATGTTATTATCCAAAATTTCCAAATTTCCAGTACTTGATGGTAGTAGTGGGCTGGATAAATTCCTTACCCAATTTGAAGCAGCAGTGGATAGTGACTTCCCCAGTTACCAGGTCTCCATCTTTCTACTTGTACATTCTGCTATGGAGGCATTTGCATTAAGTTAGCTGTTGTCTGTGAGTTGCATCTCTCGTATTAAAATATTGTTATTGAGTTAGCATTTTGGTGAAGGCTATTTGTTATGGTTATTACATCTTTTTAATACATCTTGCAGTTTTCCTCACATATCATTTTAAAACCTCCTCAGGAATCAACTCACCCTTTTATGGCATTAGTGATCATTCTCTCTCTCTCTCTCTCTCTCTCTCTGTGTTGTCAGTTCTACTTTGTCATTAACTTTTGGCAATACTTCCAAATGTTTAACAAGCTAGACAAAAAATCTGTTTCACTGTTGAATCTTGCATAAATGCATGTTTGACGACTTTCTGTACATTCTACATGTTGTATAACTATCTTTGGGTTCATTACTGACATTATATGTTATCAGAACCATGATGTAACAGATTCAGATGCAGAAATACTGTCAATTCTGATTGAGTTATTCATTGAGAAAGCTAGTCAATGGTCTGAAGTTATGCAGGCCATTAGTTCTATTGATGTATTGAGATCTTTTGCTGTTACTGCATCCATGTCACCTGGTGCTACGTGTAGACCTCTTATTTTCCCTCAATCTAAAAATATGGTTGTGACGCAAGGCAGTGGACGACCTGTACTTAAAATTAAAGGATTGTGGCATCCATTTGCACTTGGAGATAATGGAGGATTACCAGTCCCGAATGACATTCTTCTTGGTGAGGATTTGGGTGACTATCATCCCTGTACACTGCTCCTGACTGGACCTAATATGGGTGGAAAATCAACACTTCTGCGTGCCACATGTTTAGCTGTTATAATGGCTCAGGTTTGTTACTACTTTATAGAACCTAGAAACTTTTCACGGTGGATAAATGATTATTTTGTAGATCTTGGACATTTTGAAGATCATTTGACCAGTGCTCTCTTTGATTGCACTAATTTTCTAATGACCTGCAGCTGGGCAGTTTTGTTCCTTGTGAGATGTGCATTCTTTCCATTGTGGATATCATTTTTACTCGACTTGGTGCCACTGATAGAATCATGACAGGCGAGAGTAAGTTTGCATCATAACACTTATTATGGAGAAGATACCTTTCATGGGGGTATATAGGCAAGAATCGCAAAGATAACAAGTCCTTTGTACTATGCTGCAATCATTTTATCTTTTCACCAAAATCACATCAAATTACTGGACTTTACATTGAATGTATTCAGCTGTTTCTTCATCTTCATAATTTAAAACTTTTCTATAAAGCTTATGGTATAAAAATTTTGGGGTTAACTTATGCTGAAGCTAAGAAAATGCACACGTGTAGGATTAGGTATGCAAGGGAAAAATTCAAGTTGCGAAGTTTGATTACCAAGATAATCTTGGTGTTTTGTAGGTACATTTCTTGTTGAGTGCACAGAAACAGCATCAGTTCTTCAGAAGGCCACTCAAGATTCTTTGGTAATTCTTGATGAACTGGGTCGTGGCACAAGCACTTTTGATGGATATGCCATTGCATATGCTGTGAGATTCTTTGCTTATCCACAAATTAGAAGAATTGGTTTTTGAAACCCCTGACATATATGATACGATTTATTGTCTCCTCCGTACTTGCGCATCCTGATTCTGATCTCATTATTCTGCACATCTTGAGTATCTGCTTGGGATAAACATGTAATACGTGAAAAATTCCACAAATATATACTTGTTCTCACTGGCATGCTGATGCACAAGAACACTGGCGCATGTTATCTTGGGATAAGGTTCATGTAGAGCAAATGTAATATAGCATAATCGTTGATCAGTGATTATTTGGTTGTGGCTGATTTAAGATATGGTTTGGAACAAGTCTTTATCTGCCATTTCTTTATCAGAAATTGAATGTAGTTCATTACATTGAATTCACCCCTGAATTATTTTTTTTCAGGTCTTTCGTCATCTTGTTGAAAAGGTTAATTGCCGGCTGCTATTTGCGACACATTACCACCCACTGACAAAGGAATTTGCTTCTCATCCACATGTTACACTGCAACATATGGCTTGTGCTTTCAAGTCAGACCCCGAAAATTTTTCTGAAGGGAAGCAAGAGCTGGTTTTTCTGTACCGCCTTACATCCGGAGCATGCCCAGAGAGCTATGGACTGCAAGTGGCAATTATGGCTGGGATCCCACAAAAGGTGGTTGAAGCAGCATCACATGCTGGCCTAGCGATGAAAAAATCAATTGGAGAATGTTTCAAGTCAAGTGAACAGAGATCGGAGTTCTCAACTCTCCATGAAGAATGGTTGAAGACGGTAGCAAATGTTGATCGAGTTTCTGATAGAGATGATGGTGGTGATGATGCTTATGATACATTATTTTGTTTGTGGCATGAGATAAGGGGCTCTTTTGGATTGCACAAATAAACGAGATATTGCATCCAAAGGTAAATAATTGCTAGCTTGTGACTCGGCTTTAACCTACCTTCCTTTATATATTTACCTAATTTCTGTTGATTAGGAGATTGAAGAGCAAACGGTAATTTCTAAATGATTACAATGTAATTACTTAAACAGAACGGATTAAAATCAGGAGACATTAGTGGTAGAAGTTTTCAAATATTCCTCTGTAGCCATAAAAAAAATTTGTCAACAATTTTAATACGATTAAATTAAATTAACCTCTTGTTTAGCAAACAAATCGGACATCATTTCCCACGTGCCGTCTCCTCCAACGAGTTTGATAAAAAAAAACCTATTCTGTTCCATAAATGCCCCCAGTTCTACACATTTTTCCCAAAATCCCCCGGCTACCCAACATCAAATCCCTTCTAGTGCCTACTTTCATAACCGTTTTTTGAAATTCTTTGAACGGTTTTCGTCTCCCGTGCAATCAAATGGGAGAACTCTGTGGAGAAGAAGATGACAACAAATGCACATGTCGCCAAAAAAATAAAGACATGACCAAATATAGAAGAAAAGAGCTCGGTATCTCTTGCATGCTAAACACCGAAGTCGGGTCTGTCCTTGCTGTGATCCGCCGACCACCGGATCCCAGTACCCAGTACGTGCAAGATGACACTTTCGAATCTGCAGTCGTGCAGTCTTTGAAATCATTGCGTTCTCTCATTTTTAATCCTCAACAACAGTGGCGCACTGTGGATCCTTCCATCTATCTGTCCCCATTCCTTGATGTACTACAAAGCGACGACATTCCGGCTGCGGCCACAGGTGTGGCGCTCGCAGGGATTTTGAAGATTTTGAAGCTCGAAATCTTTGATGAGAAGACCCCAGGAGCCAAAGATTGCATCAATTCTGTTGTAACAGGAATTACAAGTTGCCAACTAGAGAAAACAGACCCTGTATCTGAAGATGCTGTCATGATGAGGATTTTACAGGTTTTGACAGCAATAATGATGCATCGAGCCTCAATTTTGCTCACGGACGAAGCCGTTTGTACTATTGTCAATACATGTTTTCAGGTTGTTCAACAATCTGCAACCAGAGGGGATTTGCTTCAACGTAGCGCAAGGTACACAATGCATGAGTTAATACAGCTTATATTTTCACGGTTGCCTGATATTGAGGTTAAATCTGGAGAGGGATCAGAATCTGACACTGAAGATGTTGATCTGGATGGCAACTTGGATTCCGGGTATGGAGTTCGTTCTGCTGTTGATATCTTCCATTTCTTATGTTCTTTGCTAAATGTTGTTGAAATTGCGGAGATGGAAGGTTCTCGTACGGCTGATGTAGACGTTCAACTTTTTGCATTGGTCTTGATCAATTCTGCCATCGAATTGAGTGGTGATGCAATTGGGAATCACTCGAAGCTCTTACGAATGATTCAAGATGATTTATTTCACCATTTAATCCACTATGGAGCGCGTTCGAACCCACTGGTGCTATCCATGATTTGCAGTACTGTCTTGAATATTTATCACTTTCTTCGAAGGTTAGTATACATCGTGATATGTACAACTGCAAATTTCCTTTCGTTAAAATTACCCAACTCAGCTGGAATCTAATGGCTATTTTGTTCTGTAGGTTTATTCGTCTCCAGCTAGAAGCTTTCTTTTCATTTGTGCTGCTGAGAGTTGCAGCTTTTGGAAGCTCTCTTCAACTCCAAGAAGTTGCTCTTGAAGGAATTATAAATTTCTGTAGACAGCCAACATTCCTAATTGAAGTCTACGTGAACTATGACTGTGATCCCTTTTGCCAAAATGTGGTAGAAGAGATAGGAAAGTTACTTTGCAAGCACTCATTTCCAGGGACTGGCCCTTTGACCACTTCACAGATCCAAGCCTTTGAAGGACTGGTAATCTTGATTCACAACATTGCAGAAAATATTGACAAGGAAGGAGATACAAGCCCTTCTGGACCATACCCAGTTGAAATTACCGAGTATAGTCCCTACTGGGAGGAGAAACCAAAAGATGACCATGATACATGGGCTGAATATGTAAGGTTAAGGAAAGCACAGAAAAGAAAAATTTTGATTGCTGGGAACCATTTTAATCGAGATGAAAAGAAGGGGTTGGACTATCTGAAACTTAGTCATTTAGTCTCGGACCCAGCAGATCCAAAAGCAGTTGCTTTCTTCTTCCGGTACACTCAAGGGCTTGATAAAATCATGATGGGGGACTATCTTGGTGATCCTGATGAGTTTCACATTCGAGTTCTTAAAGAATTCACTGAAACATTTGAGTTTGCTGGTATAATCCTTGACAATGCTCTTCGAACTTATCTAGAGACCTTCAGATTGCCTGGAGAGTCCCAAAAAATTCAGCGAATCCTTGAAGCATTCTCGGAGAGATTTTTCGATCAGCAATCCTCAGAAATTTTTGCTAGCAAGGATGCAGTGTTCATACTTTGCTACTCTCTCATTATGCTCAATACTGATCAACACAATCCACAAGTCAAGAAAAAGATGACAGAGGAGGAGTTCATTAGGAACAACAGAGCAATCAATGGAGGGAAAGATCTCCCTAGAGAATATCTGTCAGAACTTTTTCACTCCATTGCAAGAAATGCAATTGCAGTTTTTGGCCAATCTGGTCTGCCAGTTGAAATGAACCCAAGCAGATGGATTGAACTCATAAACCGATCCAAAACTATACAGCCATTTGTCATGTGTGATTTTGATCGCCGGCTGGGGAGAGATATGTTTGCTTCAATTGCGGGTCCATCAGTTGCAGCTCTTTCTGCATTTTTTGAGCATGTGGATGAAGATGAACTGCTCCAGGAATGCATTGAAGGGTTGATATCCATAGCTAGAATAGCTCAGTTCAGACTGGAAGACACTCTTGATGAGCTAATTGCATCATTCTGCAAGTTTACTACATTGTTGAATCCTTATGCCTCGGCAGAAGAAACACTGTTTGCTTTTAGCAATGACATGAAGCCAAGAATGGCTACTCTTGCGGTTTTCACTCTTGCAAACAACTTTGGAGACTCAATTAGAGCAGGTTGGAGGAATATTGTGGACTGCTTGTTGAAGCTGAAAAGGCTTAAGCTACTACCTCAGTCGGTCATTGAATTTGATTATTCCAATTCTGATGTCCCTTCTAATTTGAGAACTGATTCAGGCATAGTTTTCCCTACTCATGATCCCAAATTTGGAAACCGCCAGAGTTCTGGTATGATTGGCCGATTCACTCATTTTCTATCTCTAGACAGCCCAGAAGACTCTTTATCCCTCGGAATGAATGAATTTGAACAAAATTTGAAGGTTATCAAACAGTGTCAAATTGGAAACATCTTCAGCAATAGTGCAAATTTACCTCATGAAGCATTGCTGAATCTTGGGCGTTCTCTGATCTTTGCTGCAGCAGGAAAAGGCCAGAAGTTCAGCACTCCAGTTGAAGAGGAAGAAACTGTTGGTTTCTGTTGGGATTTGATCATTGTCATTACTTTAGCCAACATTAACAGCTTCACTACATTTTGGCCTTCTTTCCATGATTATCTTCTCGGAGTTGCCCAGTTTCCTTTATTTTCACCGATCCCATTTGCAGAAAAGGCAATTGTAGGACTTTTTAAGGTCTGCCTCAAGCTACTTGCTTCATACCAACCAGATAGATATCCAGAGGAGCTAATATTCAAGTCCATAAATTTAATGTGGAAGCTTGATAAAGAAATTCTCGACACGTGCTGTCAGTTTATAACGCAGTCAGTGAGCAAGATTATTGTTGAATACCCTGCAAATTTGCAATCGCCAGTGGGGTGGAAGTCCGTCCTCCATTTGTTATCAATAACTGGTCGGCACCCAGACACCTATGATCAGGCGGTGGAGACTTTAATCATGTTGATGTCTGATGCTACCCATGTTTCACAGGCAAGTTATGCTTACTGTATAGACTGCGCATTTGGTTTTGTAGCGCTCAAGAATAGTCCATTAGAGAAGAACTTGAAGATACTTGACTTATTGTCAGATTCTGTGAATTTGCTGACTCAATGGTATAGAAATGCATGCGCAGAATCAGGAAACAATTATAGCATAGCAAGCAATACAAGTACCTCCTCAATAGATGACAACAAAAGTCTTAATTCTTTGAATTTTTCTGTAAATTTGTTTATCAAGCTAGGGGAAGCACTTAGGAAGACTAGCTTAGCACGGCGAGAGGAAATTAGAAATCATGCAGTATTATCCCTTCAGAAAAGCTTTCAATTGGCTGAAGAGTTGGATTTTTCATCCAGCAACTGTATCAACTGTTTCAACCTTGTGATATTTGCAATGGTTGATGATTTACATGAGAAAATGGTGGAGTATTCAAGGAGAGATAATGCGGAGAGGGAGATGAGAAGTATGGAAGGGACTCTAAAGATAGCAATGGAGGTCTTGACAGAAGTTTACTTGCAGTTTCTAAGACAAATTGCAGAGAGTCCTGGGTTTAGGACATTCTGGTTAGGATTGTTAAGAAGAATGGATACATGCATGAAGGCTGATTTGGGAGTATATGGTGAGACAAAATTACAAGAAGTAATCCCAGACTTAATGAGAAAGATGATAATAAAGATGAAGGAAAAGGAAATTTTAGTACCCAAAGAAGATGAAGATATATGGGAGATCACCTACATCCAGATACAATGGATAGCTCCTTCCCTGAAAGAAGAGCTTTTCCCTGATGAAATATAAAAATACTTAATATGGTAAAATATTGATAGCTTTTCAAACGTAGCAATCAATGTCCTAATGTAGTGTATTCTAAATAACCAAAAGCGAAATGGCAATTGTGATGATGAAGCACATATTCGTCTTCTTCTTTAACATTTAACATTTTACAGGGGATTTCTTGTGCCCCCAATTAGAATTATGTAAAATAGCTTATACTGTTGTTAACTTGTTAATTAAAATCAGCCATTTTTCATGAGGATGATCATTTGGAATCACTTTAAATATTAGACCCTTGTCTAAAAGGTAAGTGTCCTTAAGGATTAACAAGGATAGGAGTAAGAACTAAAGTATTAATTGTTTTATTAGATACAAGCTGAATAAAAAACATGTCTAAAGCAGTATTAGGAATAATAGAAGTAAATATAAATAGTAATACAGGATTATTTTATTATTCACTCAACATATTAAAATCTATAAATAATTTAGAAAAATTAAAAATAGGAATACAGACAAAAGAATATAAAGATTACGAAGGAGATAATTTAAATATTACTATAGGATATTTAGGAAAGCCAGTAATGAATCTGCCTAGTACTTCAGTTTACCTCTATAGGAATTTTTTGACCTAAATCAAGTTTTCATAATGATTTGCTTAATCATAAAGGCTCAACTTAATTGACTTAATTTCTAAACACACGCAAAGTAATTGACATTTTTTGTTAAAGAAATTACTCTTATTACATCCAACGTGATATTAAAATTTTAATTTAAGACTCTTAACAGAAGTTAAAATTCTATAACAAAAATTTGAAAGATTTAACATAAAATTTTAGATCTTGAATTTATAACAGTAAGTCTCAATGGAACAAGGCTGTTAATGAAAAGTGTAATGGCTTGGATTAAACTTCTACATACAAGTTTCTGGGAAATTGTCATTTTTGTTGGCCTTATTGGAGCTTTGGTTGCTAGTTTCGTAACAGTGCCAAAGATGCTATTTGCAGCTGGTATATGCGCAAAAATGTTAGGTTTCCTGGGAATACCATTTTGTGTGGCATTCGCAGGGAACCTCGCAAGAGTGTTATCAGTCGCAAAGCGTCAGTGTTACAGAACAAGTCATTACTGAAGGCCAGCAATATCATTAAAGGAAGTCAACAGACGGCCTTTGTTATGTCTCTGTTGAGTAATACGTGTTTGAGATTAATTGAGTCTAGAATGTGCACATATATCATTTTATGAGAAAGTTCAATTGTTGTTTCCTTGTTTTCATTTGTTCTAGTCTTTGACACTGCCAGTCTGCCAGGAATGTTGTATTCTACTATGCTTGTAAACCTTGAAAGTACATCATTTTAATTAACCAAAGATAACCTGCTCCAAAACTAATCAATCAGAATTCAATATTTATTTAAAGATTAAAATGAGAAGTCACAATATCATAACACTCAGAATTTCCGGGTTTCCCATTCTATACGACATTCATTACAGACAAAACACAATCACACTAACAACAAAACTCTAGATGGAGACATACTTCTATACTAAAAAGTTAGTGTGTATATATATATATATATTTTATAAGTTGTGCATGCTTTGTTTCATTTTGGACTATGATTAATGGTGACATAAAATTATTACATTCACACTATGAATTATTGTATCTGCATATTTCTCTTTTTCATCATTACCCAACCAAATCCTTCATAAGTTCTTCTCTTTGTGTGTGCATGTGTAAAGAATTTGCCCTTGTCCAGTTTTCCTCCCCTGCCCTGTAGATAGAAATTCTTGAGTCACCTAGTACCCCATGGTACAAAACAAATTCTGTGTGAAACAATATCTTTCCTTTTTGCATTGATGGAAACATTATCAGATTTAAACCAATAATCAGTTTGGAAGCAGAGCACAGAAGCACTTTGTTTCTTCCCAACCTGAGAATCCAAATCAAAACAAACTGAATATTAGTGGGTTGAATATTTCTTTTCTCATTTGTGGTTCCTTGTCAATATTTCCAAACCATCAAGTCGGTTGATCATATTCCTTTTCGCAATCTGAAGCAAAGAGGAAACACCTAAACTCAAAGAACTTTTTATAGAAGTATTTCCTACAGCAGACAGATTTATTACTGGAAGAGAATACTATAACTAGACTACCAATAAAGAATATTTGAGCCAACCAGATTAAATAAAAAGTAATACTACTCTTCTCAAATCAATTTGTCTACTATGTAAATGATGATAGAGTGTGATGTGCTATATAATAATACAAAATAAATTTGAAAAGAGTGTTATTACTATTTACATAATGAAAAACAAATCTTTACAGAAGGACGTCTACACAACTAAAACCTTCAACCTTAAAGTGTAAACTTTTCATTAATAGATAATTTATTTATTTTTTGTTTTTGGAAACCCAAAATCCCTCAACCTCCCTCAACCTTTCTATGTTGATGGGTTCTAAACTAGGGACTACTATCTGTCAGACCCTACATGGCTACAACCTTGGAAGTCAGTGACCGTTGGTTGTATCCGAGGGTCTTTTATGACTCAATGAAATAGATAAAAGTTTGACCAGTTTCTCAATTTCAATGATTGCAAGGCACTCATCCAAGTCTATCTATATTCTAAATACCATTCGCTGGATAATCCCAATTTATCAGCTTTAAAGTCCAATATCTTAAGTAAACGACCCAAAAACTAACCCAATCCTATTTTCAATTTCAATAATCGATGTCTTCCCTAGCAACCTTCCTTTTCTTTTTTGTTAAAAAATTGATATAATTGACAATCGTTGGGATTGTGAAAATACTTTGCTCGGTAACATGTAGAAAATAGAAGCTTTGTAATCTGAATGTCTGAAGAATTAA
This sequence comes from Xylocarpus granatum, assembly GCA_019650275.1. Lineage (NCBI taxonomy): Eukaryota > Viridiplantae > Streptophyta > Magnoliopsida > Sapindales > Meliaceae > Xylocarpus > Xylocarpus granatum. The sequence continues at coordinate 34,654 of BNST01002051.1, forward strand.
GATTTAGTACTTTCTCATGTTATATCCCAAGGAAAAACTGATACATTATGAACATCCAAAAAGATGTTATGCAGAACTTGTCAAAATGGAAAAGCATTTAAAATATGCAGAAGATGAGTACATTAGCCAATACAACACAAGTTTATCGGGTTCTACTTGAGGGATAATATTCAAGCACTAAGATATAACATCCATGACTATCGTGCTATAAAAACTTAAAAACTCCAGAAAAATTGCACTGTTAGCTACACTCTAACCGAGCTGAGGGTCTTTATCCAAAACACCCATAGCAGGTCCAGACTCATCGTCCTTTCCAAAACCTAAGTTCCTGAAGTGAGAATTGGAAAGAGGAAAAAATTATTACCAAAAGATATGATGTTTAAGAATTTCAGAGAACAACTGGAAAATTTCAATATCCTAATCAGTCCATATGCATATATATATATATATATATGAACATTAGCCTTAGGCAATTCATAAGTCCCTTGATCCTTTGACATCCATTTTATGTTCTACATGCACTCCACAACAATATGTCCAATCAAATCAGAAACCTGATCATTAAATATTCAGGTAACATAGACACCGAAAAAAAAAGCAATGAGAAATATTTAGAAAGTATCAATGATACATACTTCTTCAGTGTGGGAAAAAGGAACAAATGTCACCAATAAAAATCGGAGGGAGACTTTTGATAAATGCACAGTTCACTTGGTGGAAGACAACACATCATCAATCTTAAGCTACATGGGACAAAATTAATTAATAAAAGAATTGACTAAAAAAGAAACAAGTAAATGCAAAGATATACTATGCCCGGCTATTTGTATAAGCACAATGCCCTAGACCAACCAAAAAAGCAAGAGCAAAATAAGCTAGAAATCCTCAGTATTTTAGTATGTAATGTACCTATTGTAAGCACTTCAATAAAACAGACAATATTACATCAAAGATCAAAATTATACACCAACAAATTAGACACTCACCAACATTATTCACTAAGATCCTCCATAGAATCCTCGTCACCATGGCCACCATCATTGTTATCCCCTTCCTCATCTCCTTCCCTAATTTTCTCAATCTCCACCTGTGCCCTTTCCACAATATGGTTCTTTTGCAACTCTAACTCCCTATGAAAATCCAATTTCATCCTCTCCAACTCCATCATTTGTTCCCTCTTATGATTCTCTATCTTCTCATATATCTCCCCGAACTTATTCACCGAATCAGCCAACATCCTTAATGAAGCCAAAGACTTCTCATTATTATCTTCCTCCTCGTCCTCCTCTTCAACCTCAGATTCACTTGGACTATCCCTCATTTCATCAAACCCATTAGACCTGTCCAAATAAACCTTTGTATCCATAAATACATATTCTCCGGAATCAACCCCACAAACCAGCCCGCCACTTTCTTTTCTCGTATCCATTAACATATCCATTTTTTTAAAAAACACCCACTTACTAGCATTTACTACCGTTTGCTCCACTTTAGCCTTCTCCTTCTTGTACTTCCTCTTTAACACATCCATCATTTGCCTACATTGCGCCTCCGTTTTTTCAACTATCAACGCCTCCGTTACTCTCTCTGAAACCTCAACCCAATCTTCACTTCTCAAGCTTTTTCTCCCCAGTTGCAAGAACCTCTCTCCCCAAATTTCTAGCAACACAAAAGCCTCGTCCTCCGTCCAGCCATGTGATAGCTTTACAATTCTCGGTGCAAGCTGATAACCGGAAACGGTGTTTCTTAGCTTCTGTCGTTTAGGGTATCTCTCAAAATTCTCGCTCTCTTTAAAATTGAGGCGATACCCATTTGGGTCATCGAATTCAACACCGTATCCTTCGTCTTCCTTGTTTTCTTCACCAATAAGTTCGTCAATTTCCTCGTCTTGGTCTTCTTCTTCGTATTGGTAGCGATTTTTTATTGGGTGAGAATACAACGGGACTTTTTGTCGATTTAAAGAATAGAATTTCGGCGGGAACCTTGCATCGTCTTCAGTGTCGTCCATTCCTGTCCTTACATATAAACACAAAACAGGAGTTTGATTTATTGAGAAGAATGAAAACCCAAATTGATAAAAAAGAAAATTTAGATTTTAGTATCAGCAAATGCTTATGTTTTTATGCGCAAAAACTGTATTTAACCAGGAACACTAATTAGCATTCAGGTTCGGAATTGAATAAGAACCCTAATTCGTTAAGGGCGTGTTTGGGAGATTTCAGACCACAATTTTTGTCTGGTAAAATCAACGGGTGGTGCTAAAATGCGCGAGGATGGCTTCTTTTAAACATCGGGCTTCTGGGCTGAATTTTGTCTTGAGGTTATGCCAGTCCAAGCCATCCAATATTTATAATTTGTCTTCGAATTAAAGGACTAAAATAATTAAAAATATATTTATTAATTATTAATTAAATTATTTTTAAAAAAATTTGTTATTTCATACTGACCCTTCTTCTTTTATGTACCTTAGATCCTTGCTTTAATTAAAATAAAATTTTTATATGTGCGTAATTACTATTTTCATTATCTGCAACTTGTATATAATATGGTGGACTTGGACTTCCTTCGTAACCCATTATTCTCGATTTGTTTTGGGTACCATGTTAATAACCAATGTGCCAACTATATGTGCGTATTATCATTATAATTGGTGACACATTTCACTCGATGTGCCCATTTTAACTTTGTACGGAAACGAATATTCAATTTAGCATAGACCTTTCATTGAAATCTTGCAGAAGGATCTCATCGGGGCTGATCTGGCTACTTCAGCTTGAATGGTCGGTTAGATCTATTACTGTTGAGAACACGTGGAAAAAGCAAAAAAACTCTCTGTGGAAATAACCCTAGCCTACTGTACATATCCAATTATCATCAATCCATCCAAGAGCGCGTGCATGGGGTTAATATTTCATCTTCTGCATGCAGATGAAGGGGCCCTGCTAACTGTTACATCTTGAATGTGATGTAGTTCGCAAGGAATGATAACCATTATTAAGGAGAGAGAAAGACAAGGAGAGAGGAGTTAATGAATGCAAATGGAACCAATCACGCAAACGGACAGGTAATCGAGCAGTACGACGGTTGTAAAGCTAAGCGGCGAAGGCGAGTGCAGTTAAAATCATAATGTTCCAACATCCAACTACATTTGATCCTTCTTTTGCAGTAATGAATATTTTCGAAAACTTAGCGTAACTACAACTTTGCTGCCTCTTCTATAAATACGCATGAAGGAAGGAATCACGTCGGTATCTCACAAGCAGTCTTGCATGTGATAGTGTGAGTAATGGGATATATCATGGCGGGAAAGTTTGTTTGGGTGATTCTGTGGGTTGCTTTGCTTGTGAGCTCTGAGTGTGTTGAGGGTAGGAAACTAGAGAAGAAGGATGCGCAAGTGAAGAAACCAGAGTGGTTCTTCAATGGTAATCCCGACTGGTTCGGCGGTGTTGGTGGTGGTTTTGGAGGTAGGTTTGGTGGAGGAAAAGGACTGAGCTTTGGACATTCTCTTGGTTTTGGCAAGGGAGTAGGTTTCAGTCTTGGAACTGGCGAAAAGCCTGACTGCGTTGGAAAAGGAGGTAAAGGCGGAGAAGGTGGCGGTGGGATTGGAAGTGGAAGTGGAGGTGGAGGTGGAGGTGGTGGTGGTGGTGGCATTGGAGGTGGAGGTGCTGGCAGAGGAATTGGAGGTAGCGGCGGCGCTGCGGCTATTGGTAAGCACCACAAGAAAAAGGATAAAACGCAACATAATGGTGGAGGAGGAGGAGCCAGCGGAGGCATTGGCAAAGGGATTGGAGGCACTGGCGGAGGCATAGGCAAAGGAACTGGAGGAGGAGGAGGCACTGGCAAAGGCATTGGGGGTGGCGGTGGTACTGGAGGAGGAATTGGTGGTGGAGGTGGAGCTGGTGCCGGGGGAGGTGCTGGAGCTGGTGGAGGCATTAGAAAAGGGATTGGTGGCAGAGTAGGTGGCGGCGGTGGTGCAGGAGGAGGTGGTGGTACTGGTGGTGGATTTGGTGGAGGCATTGGCAAAGGAGGTGGTGGTGCAGTAGACGGCCGCCGCGGTGCAGGAGGAGGAATAGGCGGTGGGGGAGGTGCTGGAGCTGGTGGAGGCATTGGAAGAGGTATTCGTGGCGGATTTGGTGGAGGCATCGGCAAAGGAGGTGGTGGTGGAGTAGGTGGCGGCAGTGGTGCAGGAGGAGGGGCTGGTGGTGGATTTGGATGTGGCATCGGCAAAGGAGATGGTGGTGGAGTAGGTGGCGGTGATGGTGGTGGAGGAGTTGGTGGTGGATTCGCGCGAAGCATCGGCAAAGGAGGTGGTGGTGCAGGCGGGGGAATTGGTGGAGGTACTGGCGGTGGTGGGTTTGGTGCAGGTGTTGGCAAAGGAGTTGGTGGTGGAATAGGTGGAGTTGGTGGTGCTGGACGAGGTTTTGGCAGGGGGGTAGGAGGAGGAGGAGCTGGTGGATGCTATAACAGTGGCGGCGGCAGCGGTGGTGGTGGAGGAGGAGGATTTGGAGTCGGTGGGGGCATTGGTGGTGGTGGTGGAGGCGGCGGTGCAGGCATAATTGGTGGCTAATCAGTAAACAGTAACCATCATTTGAAGAAACCGCCAAGCAAATGTGAATTCTACTAGTAATGCTTCAAGGTCCTAACGTTTATATTATTTCCTTTGTTCTGCCGTCTGAATGTCTTTCATTTGTTTGTTCAGAATAATGCTCCTGTACCTAAACTTTTATAATTGTTAGTATCGTTATCAGTACGTCAAAGCTTCTCAAATATTTTCATAAGCTGTAATGCATGTGTCTGGCTAGTTAACTTATAACAGAAATTTGTCAACGATTTCAAATATTAGAAGTTAAATATCACAAGGAAACCCCAAATAACAAATACAAGAGAAGCAAGAAAATTGTAAGGCAGACAGAGAGATCTCCGCATAAAATTCCTGTACATCTTCACGTGAAGGGGTGCTACGCACATTGCATGTTGGTATTTACAAACTGCTTGAAAAAATCATTCTATATGTCTAATATTTCTAAGGCAATTGCTTCCATGAAGATGATACATCAGCAACTGCTTCTCCGACTGTCAAATAAAGAGCGTTTGATCTAAATGAATCCAGGGCTTTCGAATGGTGGAGCTTCTCCATTACAGTTCCAACTAAATTTACCAGCACAAGCTGCAAGAACATTTACAACACAGTCAATTGTGTGATTTTTCAAAGGGAAATTAACGGCCAGCAAATGTCTTGTAAGATATAGACGTTCTCCCTTACCTGAAGTGATCTTCTGTTGATTGTCCTTTTAAGTTCAGATATCGCGTCTATGCCGCTGGTATCTATTGCTGTCACCGCTGGAAATTTGGTGAACAACTCCAGTTAGACTAGTTTATCCATTATTTAAGTCGAAACTTTTGACAATGGATGATTAAGTTAAGATCGGATATGCTGAATCACATGTCAAAAAAGTACTTGCAAAAATACCAGTCATGTCCAGAATTACACATTTCAGTTCACTCTCATTGCTTTCTCGGATCCTCCCTTCCTCTTCCCGGATCCATCTTACAATCCTGGAATTGGAAGCAATAATTTAAGAGCAATCCTGACGGATAATACTGACGGACTAATTATATACCTTTCTCGGAGATAAGTTGAATTTGCGAAAAATATGGGAGATTCAATGCTTATAATGAGGAAGGATGGAACCCTGGCTGCACTCTCATAACGATTGAGGCTTTGGAATATATGAGTTCCTGGAATGTTCCCCAAAACCAATGTGTTTGGCCTTGTTACATGGAGAATAATCTTGAATACTGAAACTCCAATCTGAATTTTCAGGGAAAAAAAGGGTGTCTATTATTTTATGTTCTCCAGGATAAAATTTTTCTTCCACAAGCTATATGGAGCATTAATAAGTAGTAATAGGTAAGGAATAGAATATTACTTACAGCTATGGCGAGCCCTATCTGAACAGAGATAAATAAAACACCAAAGAAGGAGCAAAAACAAGCAATGAAATCAAGTTTATCAAGCTTCCATAATCGAAGTGCACCCTTGCAGTCGATCAGTCCAATAACAGCAGTCATGATAATCGCTGATAAGATAAAGTTTGGTGTGTAGTAAAATAGTGGCATGAGAAAAAGCAGTGTTATGAGCACCGTTGCTGCCATAACTACGTTTGACAAGGCTGTTCTTGCCCCAGCATTGTAGTTTATAGCAGATCGCGAAAAGGACCCTGAAAAAGTTGTTTTACAATTGTTATAGTCAATGAGTTTAGTCTTGGGTAGACAAAATAATGCCAAGGAAGATGAAAATGTAGCAGAGATATTGCCTGCAGAAACATAGCATGAACAGCAGCATCCCACAATATTCATAACTCCGATTGCAATCATTTCTTTGTTTCCGTCCAGTTGATAATCCTGCAGAGAAGCAAATGTTCTTCCCACTGCAATAGCTTCCTGTGATTCCGAGCAAGAGGAAAAAAAAAGCCTATAATGAATATCTTCAGAGAGATTGAATTGACTGTGAATGTCATTAGAGTTTGAGGCCATTTACAGTGAGAGATAAGAGGCCTGTTATAATGCCTGTTTTGACAGCAAGGAGTAGATGAGGGCCATGGAGATATAACTTGTTTGCTGACGGTGGGTTCACACCCTTTGGCAAATAACCAATCTGTTGGACAGCATTGAACTTCAAGCTTAATTCAAACCAATTATGTTGCAAAAGCAAGCAAATCAGTTTTGCATATGAAAGAATAAAGCTGAGGCCTGAAGGGATACAGATTCTTACTGTTGAAACATGCTCAAATTTGGATTTTAGTAGCAAGATGAAAAGAGTTGACAGAATGACAGATGTTAATGGAGCTGCTGCTGAAATCCAGAAAAGCTTCTGTTTTCCCCTGCTCTGAAATTTTGAAGTCCAATTTCACAAACCATGTCAGTTTCAAGGATAAACTCATAAAAATGAACTGGCAAATTTGAGTTGAAAAGTAACATAACTATACTCACCATAAATCTTGTTGCCAGTAGAAATACTAGAAAACAGAGGCCCATTACAATAGTTTCCCAATTCCACTACATATGAAAGAAGCTTAGCAAATTCAAATCACACTATAGTTTCCTTCTCTCAAATGCATGCATAAATATTTGAGTGAGAATGCTATATCGTGCTTAATAAAGATGTTTTGTTCGTTTCTTACCTCCTTTATTTGGCTGAAAACAGACTCCAAAACTGGAATAATGTCCATCTCACTGGTGAAATGAGTAATCCCAAGTAATCCTTTGAGTTGCTGCAGGGCCACAATAACTGCTGCTCCAGCCATGAATCCAATTAGAGTTGCCTTTGATAGAAAATCTATCATGAAACCTAACCTGTGGAGATCCAAACAAAATCAGTTTAAGAATTTATTAAGCTACAAGAGTTCATAAATTTTAGAAGTAGTTTGATCCAACAAGCTAAGTAAATGGATCTAATTTAAGCTATTACTATCAACCACCCACCCAACACACACAAATAAGCCAAATATTAAACCTTAATTTCAGACCATAATTGGTGGTTCATACCTAAAAAGTCCCAACGAAGTCTGAAATAAACCCGCAAAAAGACTGGAAGTCAAAGCCAGTCTGAGGTAGAGATCTTTTTCCTTAGTACTAGAAACTACTTCGTTCAACATTGACCCCATAACCAACGATGCTATCGAGACTGGACCAATCCCAAGATGTCTTGAACTACCAAGAACGGTATATATCAATGGTGGCACAAAGCTAGAGTCTGGAGATCAAATTACACATGATTAATTCTTTATAAAATTAGTAAACAGATCCTGCATGCGTTTATCTATCCGTATATTTTGTACAAAAGGAGTGCTTTTGTGCTTACATAATCCAATTATAGGCTCCAAGTTTGCAAGTTTCGCATAACTGATTCCCTGCAAGTGCAGAAATAACAGAAGTTTGTCAAGAAACCAAAATAAGAAAAATGTTTGTCAAATTTTAAAAGCAAAGAAATGCACGCATGCATGAATGACCTGAGGAATGGCCAAGCTTGCAATGGTTAGTCCAGCAATAAGATCAGCTCGAAAGAGTTTAAGATTGTAGCCAGGGGCCCAATGCAATATAGGAAACACGTATTGAAAACCCAGAAGAACTTTCTTTAGGCAAGTCTGGTTCTTGAAAACGTAGAGGGGATCATCCGGAAAGAAAATTTCATGCAGCCTGTTCTTGAGTTTTTGAAACGTGGTGAGACGGGGCGGCAGACAAACTTGGTGAACCTCAAACGGAGGCCTGCTATTGTCTGTAGGGATTGTAACAAAACTTGAATTGCCGCCCGAACATGCTCCCTCTTCTTGATCGATGCTTGTGCTCATAATTTTCTCAGCGGAAATGGCAAAGATTTTGCAGCCACGAAGTTGAATCAATATTCTAATGAAAAGAAATAGGAGGACTTATGAGAGAGAGAGAAAGAGAGGTTGGTGGTAGTTATAAACAGTTACGCTTCGGAAGAGGAAAGTTGACGGCTCAGGTATTCACGCTCTAACTACCGTTAGTATGGAGGTTATTATAAGCACTCGCCACATACTTTTACAAGAGGCAGGCACAGATATTAATAATATTGGCCAATTTAGGCTTAAATTAACTATATCCATCGTTTCAAAGGTGGGATAATCCTCCAATAAAAATTTACAGGCAGCTGTTGCATGGCTTGGTCGATGGGTATTCGCTTCTTTAAGTTTCTTATCACAATCTCAGGATGAAGCGCCGACGAGCACGTTGAACTACCCATACAGCCGAAATCAGTACTATCAGCCATCAACAACACTACCGCATTTATATATAGGGTTATTTTAGGAATTTTGTCAAAACAGGGAGAACTATTAAAAAAAATTTCTAGCTCAACGGTTAGCGGGCTTGAATCAGTTTTTCCGTTGTTTGGGTTTCAAATTCATCCGATGTCTGCTCCATCTTAACCGTTTATTGGACTTTGTTGTCTGCGCTGTTCAACGGTTTAGATTGTTCAATCTTTGCGTAGTACTAATTAGACGGACAGTCACTCTTCGGTCTTCACTGTTGTTCATTCGGACTTCGGAGAGCGCGACGACTCACAACCAACACCCAACGCCAAGCTTCGGGTTCTGCCTTCAATTTTGTAATATCTTTCTCTTTCTCCTTTTTATCAAGGAAATTGGTAATGTTTCCTGATTTTGTACAGATTTCTATTCCTGTTACAATTGATGTTTCGTTGGCAATTGAGTATCCATCGTAAATTTAAATGATAGTGAAATAACTTGAAATCATGTCGATTAAATCACCATTATTTGGTCTAGGAAACATGTTGGGAGAGGAGTTGATGATATATTCTATTTCTACGGGAAATGAGCTTTCCCAGGGCCGCCGGCTCTGCTTGAATATCAAATATGTGTGGTGGAATTATATCTTTTAGACAAAACCACTGTATGAAGTCTTGAATGGTTGAAGCAGCTAGAACTGGCTGAGAAATTGGACTTCATTGGTTGCATCTCCGTTCTCTCTAAGAAATTCTCAAAATTGTATGATGTGTCGCCAATGTGCCAGAGAAGAGGAACATAGCTTTATTTATTTGTGATCCAGAAACTGGATGAATGCCTCCAGTTCTTGGCGGACAGGTATTTTTTTTATCATAATTATGATGACTTAGAATTAGCTACTTTCTTGAGTGGTGATTTTGCTGTGTTTTGGCATTCTCCTTTTGCAGTAATTGGATGCTGAAGCCGCTTTCATTGCACGATCTTACAATTTTTGCAACTTGGAGAAGTGGCGTCAACAAGGTTACTCTTTATATTTTTTGTTTTTAACTTCATTTATCATGAAGCCTTTGTTATTAAATGTTTGTGAAATGGTGGAACAATAAAAATGATGCCTAAATTGAATATATTTTCCATGCCTGCAAGCCTAACAAACAGGAATGTCTTCAATCACATATCTTAGTCCTTGTTTGACTTTGTACAGCCACTTTTTGAATATAGGTTAACCAAAATGCTTCTGAGTCCGCCAAACTGGAATGTTACTCTTTCCATAGGATGTAAAAATTGCACAGAAAAGGTATCATAGAAGTGGTTTGAGTCATTTCTCTTCAGTTTTGACATTTTCTTTGGTTAGGCCATTGAGTGTTGGATAATCTGATTGTTTTACTCACTAACTTTGTCAGTGTGTACATAAGTTAACTAAGATACTGGCAGTGTGAGATCTGCTGCATTTAGGTTTATTACGTTCCATTAGGTAGCAGAAACCTCAAATAACTATATATACTTTTAAAGATACATATGAATAAATATCAATCTATTTTGGCAGTAATAATTTGCCTTATTCGTTTTAGGTGACAAACAATGCCAGTCAACCACAATGCAGAGTTATTCAGAACTGCCAGTTGTATGGCATAAGTAGGACTACAACAAATAAGACAGTGATTATTGCTTGAGATTGAGCAGTACTCCAAAATTATGTCAATAGTGTTGTTACTTAGGGTCATATTTCATTGATGTCTTCTCATGAAAGTACCTTTTAAATGGTTCTTGAAACTATTGTGGTTCTATAATGTTTCAAGGATGTAGTAACATTCACTGTCATCTTAAACAAGGGTCATAGCTCACTGATATCTTCTTAAGAAAGTGCCTTTTAAATCTTGAAAGCTTTTGTGTGTTTTGTGATGTTGAAAGAATGTAGTCATTCTTGATTTTGTAATTCAAAAAAGTGTATATGGGTGTGTGAATTGCTTGGGATATTTCTTAGCACTGCTTGTTCTCATTGGCCAATACTTTGACAATGCTGAGACATCCAACAAAGATGAAGTGAAAGCTTCAGAAGCACTCGAATGAACAAAGATGAAGGACCATTGAAAATGGAGATTACATCTTGAGGTCCGTTGCTAACTGATAGTTTTAATGTGTATGAAGTAGCGCTTTTTTTTAATCTCACTCATTCTCATTTCCTAAGTTATATTAACTTGCGATTTATATCTAACTTGAGTGTGTGAGTGTATATAATATTCAAAGTTAACGGGTTATATGTACCATGTGTGATCTCAACTAGGAGTTACGGGAAAATAGAAAAAATTGGGATGATGAAGAGACTACTAAAGGGGAGACTGATTTTGTGGGTATTGTATTCGTTAAATGAAGGTGAAGGTGAGGTATAAATAATGAAGGAAAAATAATCAAACCTTGAGTCAAGTTTGAACTTGTACCTTATCTCAATTGTCAATAAATGGCTTCTCTTGCTGGCTTCTTTTGTTTTCTTGTCTAATTCACCCTTTTCTGGTTCTTTGTTAAGCATAAACTCAGCAGGGTTACCAACACTAAGCTCCTCATCTTGGATTTGCTTTATTTCTGCCCAAGTCCTGTGATGTTAAGTTCCTTTTCTGGGGTGGTTTGGATCATTCTTGAAAAATTTTTCTTTTTAATTATTTGGTTGGAGCAAAAGCTTAGTCATGGACTTGATGTCTTGTTACATTGCGTTTGTTTTTATGTGATTTGACTTTAAATTACATTTTCTTCCTGTATCAGCTTCCTAGTCATTTTTATTTTAGCAAATTAGATATTTATCGCAAAATCATTGCCACTACTCTTGCAAGTTTCAACAGAAACACAATGAAGTACATTTTAACCCAAACTGCTACCACTTGCATCTTTAGCTTAAGACATATACAGGGTCTAATATTAGCCACATGCCCATAAGGGCAGTGGGTTGATGCGTGGGTGAAAGGCAAAACCACCCCTAGTGATAAGCAGTGTTTCAGCAGAAATGCAGAAAAATATTGTTGTGCGGACCTCCATATCATGAAAAGTGACTAGATTATTTCCTTATTTACACTAAAAATAAAAGTTAAGAATCATGAATTATCATCTGCTTTTATTTACCTAACTGTAATAACGACCATATTCATATAAGAGTTATCAGAACTTCAACATTTTATCTTATTGTCTTTCCATGACACCATTACCAATAGTAATGGCCGGGCCATTCCATACATGTCTTAACTTATGTTTCTTCATTCTCTAAAGGACTAGCCTAATGATGTACATGAATTTGATTCTGAAATATTGGGAGATATGGATTTGGTTTTTATTATTCTCTGTTTTTCAGTTAGAATAAAGAATGAATGTTTTGTATTATGCAGAAATAACAGTGTGACATAGTGTGGCACGGAAATGGTGCTTTTGTCCCATGTTCAGTTGCATGTGTGGTAATCCGTTTCCTTAAATATAAGTCGGTCAGTATTCCTTTTGATGAAGATTTGGAATATGCCTTGTCCCCTGCTTTGAAAACCATTTCTTCAGGTGTATTTTGCTAGTATTTTCATGTATTTTTAGCTACAATTCAACTTTTCTTTTAGTTTTTACGATTCTGGATTCTAGAGTGAACCTAAAGAAGCATGCTTTTCTGCTGTCATTGTTTTTTCTAATATTCTATTTGGTGCTGATTTGAATATCATACAGGCGTATACCATTACTTTCCTATCTTCAGATACACATTATCTTCAGTTCAATATTTTAATATGGAAGGGAGAAGGAGCAGTTCAAATTCAAATGATGTCTATGGCACTTTTTTCCCTTTGGCTGAGATGACAATTCTTGTGCCACATCACCAGTTCCCATCAAGACAGCCTGTTCAAGCTGTCATACACTTATTTCTTTACAAAAGTCCTTTACTTAATGCTTTCGTTTTTACAAATTCTGTATTTGGTTGGCTGTTCATTGTGACAAATATTTCATTTTCAGTATAATCTATGCAATTATATGATGATATATGGGGATTCTTTTTATGTTTTATCATTGCCCTTTTGAACCTTCTCAAGTATTTAAGTTTGAACAAACATGTTTACCAAATGTTAGAGGAAGTTACCAGTTGCCTAAGGAGCAGCATTTCACCAATGCTATGCTTGTGTTATCATGAAATGCTCTAACATTAAAGTTTGCTCTATTTATATTTTGGTTGGTATGAGGTCGGATTTTGTGGTGAGTAGTTTGCAAGTGGAGCCCTCTGCAGTCATTAACCCCACTTAAGATCTGCCACAGAAATGTTACATGGTGTAGTTAATACTCAATTATAATGAACGGTCTATGATGTATTAGGTGTCCCAGAAATTAGTGAGTGGGATCCATCCTTAAACATGCTCATTTTCCATTTTTCCTTTGGTGAAAATGTTCATCTACATAAACCATTGCCTCTCTTTCTGGTGGGACCAATACGTATATTGCAATGTCTAATAATCTAGTATCTCTTCTTTTGCCTTTAAAATTTTAACTTTACGTGGAACTTTTCATCTCGTTTTTGCGGGATGACCTATATCAATTCTTTATACAAGGGCACCTCAAAAGTGTCTTATATCTCCCTGTAAGGTAAGTCATTCTTGTGACAATTTACACTTGAAGATGCAAAAAGGACTTCCGTAACGGAAAAAAAGCATGCATATTCTATACTTTCTCGCTGTCATGAAATGGCCATTAAGGCAAATCCGGGGCCAAATATTTCTAGTTGGTAGTGATTTGTTAGGTTAGGATAAACCAACATTATTGATCAGAAATTTCTTTCCTCATTATATAAATTAGTTGTTTCGGATGACAGAGTTCATCCCCTTTCCAGGTTCAGTACGTTTAGCTTGTTTTTTTTCCCCCCTTTTTAATCGATTTTGATAGTTATATTTGGTAATCATTGTTGAACAAGACACCAATCATGCCCAATCGTTCGAGATTCTCTCCCCCAATAAGCATTCTTTATTCACAACAGACTCATAAACAAAATTAAGTTCACTCAGAAGACTCAACTGACCACCCATCTTTCCTTTTTCTATTACTCTTTTTTTTCGGTTTTCATTCTCCTGAGATAAGCAAGTAGTCATTGATGAAACTGAGTTGGCATTATTCAATGGATTATTTCTGGTTGGTCACAAGGTTCCCTAAATGCGCGTTTATGGTGAATCCAACTGCACCATGGTTAGGTTCAATATTATAAATAAATTTATGTAGCTTTAATTTTCAAAACAAACAATTCCGGGTCAAAAATATTTTTAATTTTCTCGGTAGAATTCAAAATTATTGTGCTTTAATATCATACTTGTACGTCGTTTTCATTGTCTAAGACAAGTGGTCCACTATTAAACCTTGAGCAACTTTTCTCTCCTCTGAGGGTAGGTTAAAGTTTACCCTCTCGAATCGTAAAGCCGGCCTAGGGCCACTGAGGAGGATGATGAATTTGTTCGATCCTGGTGCAACTTGCCCAGATGGAATAGGACATTTCCTCTACTTTCAGGATTGTGGAAATCGGAATAGGGAACCTGTGGGGTGGTTAAGTTGGGGTTTGGAGTTTTGTTTGTGGTAAATTATTGTTTGGAATGTCAACATCCAAACGGCCATGAAGCCCAATTGGAATACAACAAATGTTATGTTTAAGAAGAAATACTCACCGCATGGGCATCTTATCGTGAAGAAAAACAAAGGCCTTCTTGTCCTTTTGGGTTTGATAAGATCAGAAACTACCACATGGCATACCCTAAAACACAGTCGTATTTAGGGGACCACTAGGAGGTATCATGTCATTTCATGATTTGCTACTCGATTAATTTTAGTGTACCAAACTCCACTTAATCTTGTCATCATCCACCAAAATTTTCATAAAATAACAATAACTAAATGCAGTTCGTACCACGTCTCACCCTAATAATACTTAGTTAGGGATATAAAATAATGAAATAATATAAATTTTAAAATATATAATATAAAAAATTTAAAATTATAAATATAAAATTTAAAGTATTGTAATTAAATTCAAGTCAACCGACTTTTATCATACCAACTTTAACACTAAATTGGAAGTCCTTTGCCTCTAAAACAATACCCAATGATTGAAAACTTATATCTAAATGTTGTGTGTTTGGTTTGAATTGATATCATAATTTTGACTAGTTGTTGGACATTTTTAATGTCAATTAATTTACAAAATCTTTTATCTTGTGCTTGGTATTACTCTATCTGTTGCCGCTACATTGAATACTACTGTGCATCCGCACAACAAAAAGTTAAAAAACGGAGACGGTCGAGAGTAATGGGCTGCAACCACTGACTGAGTATTAATTAACAGCGACAAATGAGCAAGTAGTACGTTAATATTTATAATATTGTTTAATTAATAAAAAGATGATAAAATATAAATAAAATAAAAAATAATTTAATTTAATAATTTTTTAGTTTATCTGTCAATTTATCAAATTTTTTTATTATTATTATTATTTCGCTGCATCAAAATAATGATGCGGTGGAAAGAGCGTTCCGCGAGCCAATAAAATTGTGGGGTCCATCGGGGAAGACATGTGATTTTCCTTCTTCTTGGCGGGGCCCATCACCCAAATGTACAAAAACAACTCAGCTCCCTCTGCCGACGATATCCAACGAGATAATTACGGGTAATTTGAATCCGTAATTTCCGCCAATTTCTTTTCTTCACTTTCCCACTGTATACGTTTCTCTTTTCGTTGACTACAATACTTGCCACTTTGGTGCACCTCACAGCAGTGGATCATAGCTTTTATAAATTTGGCAACCTAATTTTACGGAGTTAAGTAATGTACCTACTTTTCTAATTTCTATGCATCTTAACTTTCACGTACCTACATAAGCCACGTGAGGCATAAATGTTAAGGAAAAAAAAATCCACACCGTATGCTCGTGTATTACACGTGTCATGACTCAGCGTGCCTCGCTGTCCCGCACGGTCTTCGGACTAACTTGCACTCGGCTGCGAGGAAATTTTAAATAAGTGATTTTTTTTGTTAATACGTAAAATTATTTAATTAATAATTTAAAAATATATTAATAAATAAAAATTTATAATATTATTATTTTATTATTAATAAATATATTTATTTTTATTAATTAAATGATTTTATCATATTATGTGGTAAAATTATTTTATTTAAAATTTTTTTATTATCATTCAATATAACTAGTGTTATTATATTTATGTAAAAAAAGATTTAAAGGTTCGCTTAGATTGAAATTGTAAAATAAAAATAAACAGTTTAATTATCACATAAATTATTTAGAATAATGTATTAAAAATTTTACTTTGAATTTGATAGTCGAATTAAAAATTTTAATTTAAAAATAAATACATGAATAATTATATTTAATTTTTTTTTACATTAAATTTCAGACTTATGGTTCATTAATTCAAATTATAGTTTGTAAATTCTCATGTCATATGTAGATTTGGAGGAGAGAATGCTTTTCATTTTCCTTCATTTTGACCGCATGATTCCGACTGCAGAATTCAATAATTCGGTAGGTAGTTATCAAAATTTACAAACAAACTGAACTTTTACACAATAACCATGTAGAAACGGATTTAAATAATAGTAATATAAAATTAAAAGTATTTTTTGATCACGTGATTAAATTTTTTGAGCAATAAATATATATTATGAAGTTAAAATTCCACAAACACTTAAGATTTATACATTTTTATTTAGCGTAATTCCAATATTTAGATTGAGAATTTTTTACTTTCAATCGAAAAAAAAAGCAATGGTATGTAATATTTAAAAATTAATTTTAATTAGGTCAAATATATTGTAAAGATTATTATTTTAAATTTTTGCTTTTGTATTTCTTAAATGACATTTAAAAATTTGTTAATTCAGATAATTTATTATTTACACCTAAATTTTAAAAAATTTTAAAATAATTTTTTACACCTAAATAATTACTTAAAATGTATAGTATAATTTATTTATTTATAGCTTATAATTAATTTCGATCATTAAAGTTATATAATAAAATAAAATAATTTATCTAAAAAATTAGAGAAAAATTTTTTTAATAGAAAAAATATATATTTGTTATAAAATTCAAAAATAAAATAATTATTTTTTAAATAAATAAAAATTAAAAAAGAGAATTTATTTGTTGGACCTAATTGGACAGAGCTAAAAATATTATTGTAACATTGATTATTATTATTATTTAGTTTGTGATAATAATGTGCAAGTGCCAGTTGCTTCTCAAAGAGCAAACACCAATATCCGATTGTCAACGTCAACAAAGACTGCTTCGATTAATCTTCCAATTCGCATTCCAATTTGTAGACTTCCTATTCTATCAACGTCCACCAAGCCCATACGAGAAAAGTGCGTTCATTGTGCTTCACAGTTCATCGATCCTGAAGGGGCATTTTAGTCAATTAACAATGCGTTACAGATGACGTGGTGAGCGTTCACGCGTTACTCGGACGCCGTACACCTCATGCCAGCCGTGCATGACGTGACAAATGGGTCCCAACTCTAGAATCACTTTGTTTGATTTGGATCTCTTGCCTTTGATTTGTGTCGCTGCGGGCCCCGCTATAATCCGGGCTCGAAACGGCACCTTGAAATATGCTTTGCTTTCGTGGATGGAAATTGAATTAGAATGGTGGTACTGTTAACTGAATTCTCCGTTAAAGATCACGATCATGATGTGATGATCATGGCCATGATGTGGACGCGTGACATGCATGGAAGCATCTCTTCCATCTTTTACCGAGTCATAAATGCTGTTGGTTTGAGAGTTCTATAGATGGCAACGCATGTCTTAAATTCGTTTATTACGTTAATCTGTCTTATCTGTTGGTTATTTAATGTCCGAATTTAATCCCGCCAAAAAGCAAGATGACTTTGAAACAAAATAAAGGACGAGATGCCAACGTCCAACACGTGTTTGAATATGCATGAATGTAATGTATCAACACCGTTAGCTACATGCATTTTACGTTACAAAGAATTCAAAAAATGAGTGTTTGAATTGCTAATGCCCGCAGCGTTAATACTCGGACTCTTTTGTATGTAATTTTAGAACTTGAAAAGATTGGGCAAGAATTTGGTGTGATGCAACATACGAAAGTTAAATGTACCCTCAAAAAGTGCAAATATTAGGAGCTGAGATAATACTGTCCAAAAACATCTGTGCCTGCCTCCATAGTAATGGAGTGGGTCAGCGGTGTCATTTCATTTGAAGTCATTGCCAGTTTATTTACTCGAGGAGTCGCCTGATTTGACAAGAGACCATCTGAACGAACAAAAACAACTCCGCCACCCGGCTTAAAAGTGGATTCATGCCTTTGTCCTTTGCCTTTGGTCCACCACCGCCACCTCCTCTTTAACCAAAATCTCATGATTTAATTCAGAAACGCTCGTGATATTAACCGATTACTATTTAAGAACTAAAAAACCTGGCCGCCGGTTCATTTTTTTTCCCTGGTCAACCCTCGCAGGAACAAGGAATCAGTGCACACCCACTCCTCTTCTCACAACCTTGCATTCTTATTATTATTGGTTTGTAATTATTAATAATTTTTTAAAAATACTAAATTATTTATACTACTTTATAATAAATGAGTTTTTATTAGCTTCAACTTTATGTGTGGACGGGAAATGGGTTTCAAAAAAGAATAAAGTCTTACCTTCTTGAGAGAGAGAATCTGGTTGGGTTTGAGCTGTGGTTTAGCTGTCCCTTGGATGTATTATTTTTCTTACACATACTCTCTTTCTTCCTCGCACTGCCACACAGGTCTTTCCAAAGTCCCCAGAAAAAAAAGCCCCTCCCTTTCTCTCTCCTGAAGCCAAAGCCAGATCTCAAGGTGAACAGACACATTTCTGCGATTCCCAGTTTCAGTTTCATCTGGGTTTGGAAGGAGGAGAAAGGAAGAGCTTGCAAAAGAAAGTAGCATTTGGTAAATCAGATGTCTCGTGTGAGATGAAGAAAACTCGCTTCAACCTCCATTCTTCTCTTCATCTCTCACTTCTCATTGTCTTCTTTTTTAGCACAGTATTGTGCCACAGCTCTGGTGCTGAGCAGGTTGCTTTGATTACTAGCCATGGAGGTCTCACCGATGCTGAAGCACACTACATCAAGCATCGCCAACTTCTGTATTACAGAGACCAGTTTGGAGATAGAGGGGAGAGAGTCACTGTAGACCCGTCTCTTGTCTTTGAAAACCCCAGAATCAGAAATGCTTACATAGCATTGCAAGCTTGGAAACAAGCTATTCTATCTGATCCCTTCAATTTAACTGGTGATTGGGTTGGATCTGACGTCTGCAACTACACTGGGGTTTTCTGTGCTTCTGCCCCTGATAACAAGACGATCAGAACGGTCGCCGGCATTGATCTAAACCATGGTGATATCGCTGGGTACTTGCCTGAAGAGCTTGGCCTGCTTGTTGATCTTGCATTGTTTCATATCAATTCCAATCGGTTTTGTGGTACTGTTCCTCACAAGTTCCAGAACCTCAAGTTACTGTTCGAGCTGGATCTTAGCAACAACAGATTTGCTGGTAAGTTCCCCAAAGTTGTTCTCAAGCTACCTCAACTCAAGTTCTTGGATCTTAGATTCAACGAATTTGAAGGTACTGTACCCCGCGAACTTTTTGATAAGGATTTAGATGCCATCTTTATCAATCACAATCGCTTCAGATTTGAAATTCCAGACAATTTTGGTAACTCCCCGGTTTCAGTAATCGTCCTGGCTAACAACAAATTCCATGGCTGTGTACCTTCAAGTCTTGGCAACATGTCAAGATTAAACGAAATTATCCTAATGAATAATGGGTTAAGATCTTGTTTGCCACCAGAGATAGGGATGCTGAAGAATTTGACAGTATTTGATGTGAGCTTCAATCAGCTGTTGGGTCCGTTGCCAGACACAATTGGTGGAATGGTGAGCTTGGAACAACTCAATGTGGCTCATAACATGCTCTCTGGTACGATTCCAGCCAGCATTTGTCAATTACCAAATCTGCAGAACTTCACCTACTCCTACAACTTCTTCACTGGGGAGCCGCCAGTTTGCTTGAGTTTACAATCTTTTGATGACAGGAGGAATTGCTTGCCAGCAAGGCCAGCACAACGGTCGGCAGCGCAATGTAAGTCATTCTTGTCCAAGCGAGTGGATTGTTCTTCGTTTAGATGTAAGCCTTTTGTTCCTACATTGCCGCCGCCACCTCCGCCTTCTCCACCAATGCCCGTGCCTTCACCTCCTGTTGTGGTGCCCTCTTCGCCACCGCCTCCACCACCAGTTGTAATACCACAATCACCACCGCCACCATCACCTCCTCCACCTGTTCTTTCACCGCCACCACCGTTTTACTCACCGCCACCTCCACCTCCCCCACCGCCTCCACCGGTTTACTCCCCGCCACCGCCACCACCTTCACCTCCTCCACCAGTTTACTCCCCGCCACCTCCACCGCCCTCACCACCTCCTCCAGTTTACTCTCCTCCCCCTCCACCTCCTCCTCCTTCACCACCTCCGCCAGTTTACTCTCCACCACCACCTCCACCGACATCCCCGCCCCCGCGTCCGCCAGTTTACTCACCCCCACCTCCACCTCCTTCACCATTACCACCATACTGTGTACGCTCTCCACCGCCGCCACCACCAAATTCACCTCCTCCTCCGTTATTCTCTCCGCCACCGCCAAATCCCTACATTTATAGCTCACCGCCACCACCATCACCTCCCCCACCACATCACTCATCTCCTCCGCCACCACATTCACCTCCGCCTCCTATTTATCCCTACTTATCACCACCGCCACCTCCACCAATTCATTCGCCTCCACCTCCATCACAGCCACCTTGTATAGAACCCCCTCCACCACCATGTATAGAATATTCACCACCCCCACCACCATCGCCGTCAACACCGCCGCCAATTCATTACAAGCCCCCGCCATCCCCATCCCCACCACCGCCACCTGTAATTTATGCTTCGCCGCCGGCACCACCAGTTCATCACCATTCACCACCACCACCACCACCGGTTCATTACAATTCACCACCACCGCCTCCACCTCCCATTCCGTGTGAAAACCCGCCCCCACCACCGCCTCCACCTCCGGCCCCAGTATACGAGGGGCCTTTGCCACCAGTGATTGGAGTCTCGTACGCTTCACCTCCGCCACCACCCTTCTATTGATTCTTTTGAGAATTTTCCTCTAACCTTTTATATATCAAGACAAACAAATGTAAAAGTTACGGCTTCGATTTTCCTCATCTCTTGGCAATCCTCGTCGCTCGTGGAGGAAGAACAATAAAGAGATTGAATTGGAATTAAACAGTCTGTGCAGTTGTTGGAGTTAAATTGATGATCCCGTCAATGGTCTCGGACGAAAAAAATTTGGAGAAAGAGGTCAAGAGAAAGAATTGAGAGAAAGAGAGAGGTAAGAGGAGAAAGTTTCTCCCTGTTTATTTGAATTGTTATGGATATTTGAGTTGTGAAATAAAAATGGCAGAGAAAGAGTTTTAGGCTGCAGAGAAAGTGTATGTATAGAGAAGAATTCGTGACCACTATCATCACGGCTTACAGATGGCTGTAGCAGTGCCCAGTGCTACTGCTGCTGTTGCCGGTGATGGTGGTGGTTTGTGGGTTTTTATTGTTATTCTCTTCTTTTTAACTATCATACTTTTGTTTCATTTGCTTTCCATTTTATAGTATAATCATGAGCATTTTACCTTTATTTGATTTCATAATTCATGTCATTCCTTTCTATTCTGTTATTTTCATTTGTGAATCCATTTCTGTTTCTAGCTATCCATTTTCTTGTCCTTGAAATTTCTAACTCGCTACGCAATTTAAGTGTATGAAGATATCCATGCTTGGAACTTGTCTGCAGTTAGTCTCAGTATAATTTATGAAGTGTGTGATTAGTCCTTTGTACTGGTGATCCGTTTGCTTCTCAATGTTTGACATCGAACAACTATTTCCAGCATATGGGAGAAATTATTATTATGTTATCACTATTTGCTGTGATCTTTGTGGCCTATGGTTGTTTTTCATTGTTTTGGTTTCTTCAAGTCCCATAACTTTGCTCAATGCAGCAGGTTCGAATCGGGATCTTAGTTCAGTGGGACCTAAATTGCATAGTCAAATCTCCCCGTGAATGGTGGATTCCAATTCTTGATTTGGTTATTGTTTTTGGGATATCTTTTCATGTGCTCCCACCGACACTGGTTAGAAGTTATGATTTTGAAGTCAAACACTGTTTAACTCACGCTTACCCGCTCCGCTTCCATTGGAATGTGGAAAATTGATATTGCAAAGCTCGTCAAAGCTTATAAAAGTTGTAGGTCAGTCAGCCTAGAGCTAGTCTCTTTCAGCTTGTTTTCCTCCTCCTCCTGTGATTGCATCATTGAGTTAACCCAGTTGACTGTAAAACTCTGTCGGGTTTCCCCACTCCCAAGTGTTTTCTTTCGTATAATTTCCATTTCCTTTATGAATCTTCAAATCAAGTTCCTTGATTGCTTTGACGTGGTTGTGATGTGTGGCTTACTTTGTGGAACCTTCTTTTCTATAGTTAACCCTCCAGCATGAGGAACAGTCAGCGCACAAATAACTGTTAGCTATTCTACTATATCCAAAGAGACACGGAACGCCATACCACTTGGTCCACCACCATTACCGTAACCAAAAACCAAATCAGCCAACCGTCTACTTTTTGACGCTGAAATCAAATCTGTTATGCTGCTGCTATCGTCACCTGTAAAATGAAGCTCATAGTTTCTTATTGGCCGTCTCTTGACTGAAAAACCCCGCCACCACGGGGAAGTCACTAGTCCTTCTGAAGGGCCTATTTGGCGTGAGAAATTACAAGTATCTTCTCACCGAGAATTTGTCATATAGGTGTAAGAGGCAAATGCACAAGACTTTAGTGGGTGCTCTGTTTCCATTCCTAACAAATTTTCTGTGGTCTGGCAGCGATAGCAGCATGTGCATCGCCACAGCTGTCGCTTTTCTTTACAAAATATCATTTGCTTTGGTTCCTTTTTCGAAAAAATAAAGTGATGAGCGGTCGCTTTTGCACCAATTATACCTGCCGAAAGTCTCATTCAATTACTCCGGTTCTTTATTTTGTATTCTACTTTATTTTACACTTTCACTATTCTTTCCTCGTTAAATCATTGTTTTTTTAACCATATTTGAAAGACAAATCCTGAATTCCTGGGATTCCACATTTACTTTTATATATTTAGGATTTGATGGTATATATACTTGTGAAAATTTTATTTTATGATAATGTTTGTAGATAGTTATAAAGATAAATATATTTGTAATTTATTTATTTTTTATGAATAAAATTTTAATTTATTTATTTTTATTTGATTTTTAAAATTTATGTATATTAAGTATTAATATATATTTTAATAATAAAAATTTTAATTAACTTTAAAAAATAATTTAAATAATTTTTAAAAATTTTATAGTACATTTATTTTAGTTTAAAAAGTATTCTAAATAACAAAATTAGACTAATGTTAATATTATTATTAATTGGTACTATTTGAATATTTATATATATAATATGTATTATGAATTTTATATAAAATAATAAGTAATTTTAAATTAATTTGTTAAATAGTTGATAGTGTATAAGTGTGTATATAAAATTAAGATTTTTTAATAAAATATTATTTTATTTAATTTTAAAAAATACATAGAATAAATTTTTAAAAAAATATATAAAAATAATTAATTTTAAATTTATTTAGAAAAAAATAAATAAATCAATAATATATTTACTTTTTAGTTAGATCAAAACAGAAGTATGCATGCAATTTTATAATACTTACTATGAAAAAAAATTGCAAATTTTTGAAAAAATATACGATGCATTTTCTTTGAGAACCAAACTTGTAAAACAGCAAATGTCATAACAGGCAATCTGGGTCACTTTTCTAGCAATGAAATACTAGTGAATGCCATTAAATTAGCCATCGTCTTGCCAGTTTTAAACTCAATCCAATTTACTAGCTACCTCCTATAGTTTTCCCATAAAATTTTGAAATTAAAAGGCATTTAATGATACAGTGCAAAGACATCCCGCCATATGATATTCTTATATAAACAAAAAGTGGGTCTATTTGATGGTAGTCACGTGGGATGTTAGGACTTTTTCAGATTATCAATACATAATGTAAATGCTATATAAGTTAATGGGTTTGACTTATTTTCATGAATCCAAATGTGACCTAAATTTTAGTTAATTAGAGCTCCATAGACAGCCTGTAATTAGGTCAAATTTATTAATACCACAAAGCTAAGAGATGCTAAAATGTTAACACCTTAAAATAACTGGATAAATTTCTCTACCAAATCCTCATGATTTGACGCTTTCTTCTTCTTCCTTGTATTAAACAAGAATTATCAAAAACAAACGGTTAGCATAAGGAGAAGATCATATCACATTTGAATCGAGGCTAAAGATACTTGTTGTTAGGAACAAGATTAGTTGTGTAGCAGAAGCAGTGCCGGATGGAATGGGATGGGCGGCCAAACCAAATTGCACTATTCTTTTTTAATTAATTATTTATTTAAAGTTTACCCGTCTTGTAGCCCACCATTATAAGAATTCGGCCTTGCCCCATATTAATGGGAGCCCAAATTCAGTTTGCATTCTGGCATTGTCGATAATAAAACAGTAATGTAAAATTACTAAATACAACCTAGTTGTATTGGACTGCACTTCTAAATCCACCCAGATACTTAATTTATTACTAAATGCACCCCAATTCACTGCAATAATTAGTTAAATTAATTTAACACTAAAAGCAGCTGCATGGTCATAAACAATTAAAGAAAATTTCTCGAATTAATCGTATTTATACTTTTTTTAATTATATTAAAAATTAATATTAATAAAAATATAATTTTAATTTTATTTTCTAAAATTTAATAAAATCAAATTTTATTTTAAAAAAATTACTGCAAGTCATTGTACAATTTTAACCGGAACAACTGTCTCAATTAAACCATCATTGCAATGTGACACATATCGTTCAATGATTATCAGACGTGCCTAATTCCTCATGATAGACATGCATGCTCATGCTTTGTGGGTAACAATATAGTGAAATGTCCCCTAGAAAATGACAAAATTGACACTTTTAAATATCCCTTTTTTTTCCTTGGATTTGGTACCCTTTTGGCAATTCCACCAAACCAAGACTACGGGATGATTTAAGCAAATTTGGCATGCTTCATATTTAAGGCTAATATTCCAAATTATTTCAACTTGGAACAGAAAATAAGAAAAAGAAATCATCGCATAGGTTGATAAGATATATGTAACTCCCAAACGATCAGCATAATTAGTACAGACATCATCATTACATAAGGCACGCATCAAAATTTTACCTTTGTAGTGAATCATCTATCAACTTCTAATGGCACTCCACCAGCCAATTCTCAACCGTCTGATACACATAACTTCAAATTCTTGATCTACGTTAAAACACCGTAAAGTTTCTCGCCGTTAAGATACGGAATGTAGTAGCGGAAACTGGAAGCTTACGGCGGGAAAAATGAAGAAGCAAGTCAAGCTTCAAAAGCTATATATTTGTCTCCCTTGCTCTATTTCTCTCTCTCTGTTATTGTCTCAGAGAGATCGAGAACGAACGTGAGAGGTTGGGGAGTTTCTGGAATAAACAACCTCCTCCGTCATAGATCAATCTTCAGCTTCATCGCCAACCGCATGCATTTTCAGGTAATCTGAATCAAACTGCATTCTCTATCTCTCAAATCTCTGCGAGTCGTGTCCTTTGATTCTTGAGACATTGTCGTTTTAGCATCTGTTGAGAGCTTCTGGTTCGAGATTCTTTTGATGTGTATCGCCTCGAGATCTCTATATAATAATGCAAGGATCATTGATCTTAGCATTAAACAATAATGCCATTTCTTATCTTGTTTTTTTTCTTGAATTTTTTTTATTTGTTTCTTTATTTATCTCCGTTACTGTAGTTGCAGAAAATCGTAAATAAAAAATAAATAGATAATACAAACCATTTGATTTATGATCGAGAATTCACACTACACAAAGGCAATCAAAACTGGCTTAATTAATCTGATTTAAACCAGTATTAGGATTTTTTTTTAATTTTGAAATAATTATCCTAGTTCTCAGCGAGCAAGCTAAAAGTGAAGTAACAGTGAATTTTATGAAAATTTATCTGTTATCTTTGCTGACTTTTTGTTCTTCTACCACTGTGCCGTTAATTTCGATATTGTTTATTTTAAACCACTAATCCCTATGACGAGAATTCAGTTCTCCAGCGTCTTCCTGTCCCAATCTAGTGCCCTTTATTGTTCTCATAACAGACCACAAACAATTGTTTTTATAAGGTTAGCTCGCCATAGACGACTTGCAAGCGAAGAAAAAATTCCCTTTACTCCTCAGTACTTTCACGCATCCCCGGGAGTTTAGCGATTTGTAGACATTTTTGAATTCTTTTCAACTACTGTTTATAAAATTATTTTGTTGTGCTTGTACATGTGTGCGTGAGTTGTGACCCTCAAATAAAGGAACATTGCTAACCAGAATTTGACCAGTAGCTGAATGCTATATGATTCATAAAAAGTGGTGTCACGATCTAACGGTCGTGATTAGATCTATAAAATTTAATGATTACACCTATCTCTGCAACGCGCGTGTTTTCTAACCAATATTCATCGTCCTTCTTATAAAAAATATTTTTGTTTAATGGATCACCGGTTCAAGCAACGCCGTGCGCTAATTTTAATTGATGGTTTAGTGACTAATCTTGTACCTGTGGCACATTTTCGTTTCATCATTAAATTTGTCTGCGGAGCCGAGTCTAGTATAAATTTGGCAGCCTGTTTTGTTAGAGAGGCCCGTTCAATAGCAAACAACACTATAGCAAGTTTCATCTCGCAAACTGGAAGAGTGGAAGAGATTTTAGGAGCCTATATTAAGTCAAGAAATCTATAGATCACAAGCCAGTTAACTAATTGAGCCAAAGTACAGTTTTATTAGTGGTTTCCAAACGTCTATATTACATACTTCCTGTTTTGATGCTTAGGTAACGTTTTATGGATCTTTTACGATAAATTCGATTATATTTTCTGCAATGCAGCTGAAGATCAACTGAAACAATGAAATTCATTGCTTCTTTCTATTGATGCTTTTATGTGATGAAGAGTTGTTCTGGGTCTTAAGGAGGTATGGAGAGCGGAGCAAGAAATGGCAATGACAGGCGTGCTGTATTCAAGGAGGACTCATGGTTTAGCCAGTTTCGCAATGGCTCTAATCCTTGGATGGCCAGATATGTTTATGGATCGATATTTTTAGTTGCAAACCTACTAGCATGGGTAGTTCGAGATTATAGCAGCTCAGCCTTGATAGAAATGGAAAGTAAGCTTTGCATTTTTGTTTAGCTCTAGTGCATTATAACACTGGTTTTCTGATTCTAACTTGCTCATCAGCTACTTAAATTTCGGGTTAAAAAGCTTTTTGTGCCTATCCTTCATGAACTATGGAAAAAGTTGGCAAAATGTTTCACAGCATCAGAGATTCACCACGAAATTTACAATATAGTTTGCTGATTATACCACTGGTTTTAATGCTAGCCCATAGTTGGTGACTCTGGTGCAGGACTAAAGAATTGCACAGGTGGGCACAACTGTTTGGGTGCCGAAGGAGTTCTTCGTGTGAGCTTGGGATGCTTCGTATCCTTTCACTCATAAGCATGAAACTCAATCTTTTGTAAGAAGATAGCATTTCTGAGGTCTCTTGTTTAGACGGAGAGCAGCATCCATCAAAATACCAAATATGAGGAGAAAACTGATGCTTGCTTTGGCTGATAGAAAGAATTTCATAACAGGTGGTACAAGATTTAACAAGCAAATATGTCATAATAAAATGCACAATTTCAATTTCAGAACAGATGATTAAGAGATGGCATAAAATATGCATTGGCATCAGTCAGATTATGCTGTCTAATGTCAAAGTTGATACATGCAGACTGTTATTCTTATTCATTAACTGAATCTTAGCATCAGTCCTCTGAACTTACTACAGATTGCATTATGCCTTAAGTCTACATCAGATATTTTACTTCATAATGTTTCTTTCAACTGCTGGCACCTCAAAGTTGCAAGACTCCAGGGATTCATGGCATTCTGGATGGTGGTCTGTTAAGATAGTCCTGTGCATTTCCTTTACACTCATCCCATTTCTAATTCCTTCTTCCTTTATTCAACTTTATGGTTCGTGAGGTTCCATTATAACTGATCCATATTCAGTTTAGTTTTCATTACATGGATCATGCTTTTAATGAATTTTCATTTTCATGTATTTGGCAGGGGAGATTGCACATTTTGGTGCTGGGTATTATTCACTCTTGTTATATTTTGCTGACTAGAAACATATAAAATCCTGTTAGACTTGGTTGTTCAGGAAGTTCAAGAAGCTTCCCATCTAAGTTTGGTTACCTAAACCGTGAAAAAAATTATGTTTAACGGCCCTTGCAAATTCTTTTCAGGGTATTTCTCCTAATTCAGCTAATAAGTGTAATCAGTTTCATTAACTGGCTGAACGATTGTTGTCAGTCTGAAAAGAACGCAGAAAGATGGTAGGACTTTCTTCATGTTGAACCGAGGTTGTGTTGAACTGTTTTTTAGCCATTTTCCAGAAATTATGCTACATACTTTGTAGTTTTGAGTGTTACATATATTCAGCCACCATCTAACAGCATAGGAAAAAAGGGATCGTGACTAGGTTTTGAGATTCATTTGGATAGAATGAAACTGCTTTTGGGATAGTTACAGCATTTTGGCAAAAACCAAACCTCTCAGGACTTGGGCCATACGATATTCTACATGACTTGATCAATTACATTGTCAAAATTTTTATATATTCATACAATACAATAACACGTGTAACACTTTATGCAAGATGGAGATTAAATTGTCAGACACTGTGCTATCCTAATGGTCATAATGGTCATAATCCTAAGGCAGCCAAGTTGAAAGTGAACTTTGTAAGTGTCCATACAATTATTCCATATTGTAGCTTATAAATATAGCTATGGAAAAGGTCTAGCCTAAAAGTTATCATGCAGCTCCTCGGACAATTATATGGAGGTAAAGCTGAGGACAGTAATTTATTATTAAAACTTTCTGATGGATTCTAGCTTATAAGTGAGAGAAGAGAAAAAAGGTCTTTTCAATAGTTTGTCAGATGCATTCTGGTGTATTAGATGTGTCAAGGTTTTCTATATTTTGCCATGCTTTTCAACGCATATGGATTATTGCTTTGAATATGTTCTTTGCCAATTTTTGTTGATAAGAATGATATAGAACTGCATCATTAAATGGGAGTCAACTTCTAAGTAGGCAGTTGAATGCTAGGATTTTATTTATCTTGCAATGATTAAGCATTTGATAGAGTTGTTTTATTACAAAGAAATTTCAATTACCTACTGTCTGGTTCTGATTACTTGGGCCTCATGGATGACCAAAAATAAAATATGGGCTGCAGTCACATCCATGTGATGCTAATTGCAACTGCTGCATATGTCATTTGCATAGCGGGGATCATCATGATGTACATTTGGTATACACCAGATTCTTCTTGCCTTCTTAACATTGTTTTCATTACATGGACATTGGTGCTCCTCCAACTCATGACAAGTATTTCTCTTCACCCAAAAGTAAGCTCTAGTGAGCACCGTCCTTTACGTCATGTTTTAATATGAATTTGAAGTTACATTGTTCGTTTCTGCCTGAAACAGATAAATGCTGGTTTCTTGACTCCAGGGCTTATGGGGCTTTATGTTGTATTTGTCTGCTGGTGTGCCATTCGAAGGTATGTTTTTGAAGCTTTCCTTCCAATATTCTAACTAATTGTACTGACTGATGTTTATTACACCACATGCTCCTTAGTTATCAGCTTTCCAAGTTCGATCATAAATTGTTTGTGAACTAAACTGTGGAAAGTAAAAGTTTCAATGCATTTCCTCTGGCTTTTACCAATCAGAAGAGATCTGCACAGAAAGTCAATGTATATTATATTATTTCTCATTCATAGATTTATTATATGAAATATAGTAGTTACACAAATGAAATGTTTAGATTCAACAGTGAATCATTAGTTTTCTCTTCACTTTATTGATTAGATTTTAGTTTGACACTGACTGTAGGATCTCTTTTTTCAATGGATCAACAAGTGCTGTTTTGTCTATCTTGGCAGTTTTCTTTTTCTCTGAACCCTGTTCCATTTATGTTGTTACAGTGAACCAGCAGGGGAAAGTTGCAACAGGAAGGCAGAAGCTTCAAACAGAACAGATTGGCTTACCATCATAGTAATATTTTCATCTTTCAAAAATCTCATAGGAGTAATGAACTTCATAGATAACCGCTCTTTTAGCTTCTCATGATTTATGTTTGTTTCAAAGGTTCCAGCTATCTCTAGCTTCATTAATGCCAAAAAGTAACATGCATCTAATCCAAGATTTTCAACCCCATCTCATGAGTAGCATATATGTTATGCATAAATATACAAAGAAGGTTTAATTTTAGCTTTGTATTTAATCCATGAAACAATTCTTAGAATATTTGGATAAGTATTTTCATACGCTAACATTGAACATAAGACAGCTTTTCATAATCAGCCTTAGTATTCACAACTTTTATTTCAAATTAACAGTTTCTTTTTGGTATAATGGTAACTCTCATATGTTGACAGAGCTTTGTTGTTGCGCTTCTTGCAATGGTTATCGCAACATTTTCTACAGGCATTGATTCCAAATGCTTCCAGGTACTTCCCAGAATCCACTAAACTTTTTAATTTGTTATTGTAATTAGCTACCAAATTGTGTCTGACGACAACTGCAGCTCAGTCAAGATGTCACACCGGCTGAAGATGATGTCCCTTATGGCTATGGCTTCTTCCATTTCGTTTTTGCCACGGGAGCAATGTACTTTGCAATGCTACTGATTGGCTGGAATACCCATCACAGCATCAGAAGGTAACGTCCACCTGTCAGTAACTTGCATCTGCCACGGAATTTTACGTGTTCAGTTGTTAATGTGCGAACAACATGGGCTGACTCTAAACGTCACCAAATCCAATCTTTATGTAATCAAATTAGAACATATTTCCATATAACACGAATTTCCAACAAATAGGAACATCATACAATTATCGAATAGCTAGTAATTGACAAGCTACTGTGCTTGCTCTTCTGCAGGTGGACAATTGATGTGGGTTGGACCAGTACTTGGGTCAGGATAGTGAACGAATGGCTGGCAGTCTGTGTATATAGTAAGTATTTGACAAGAGCGAAATTTAACCTAAAATTAATTATTAATCCACTAATGATTGTGGCTGCAGTAAGGATTAATATCGGACAAAATATTGTTACTCTGCAACTGAGAAAGATTTTATTTTTGCAGTCTGGATGCTGGTGGTTCCAGTCATTTTGAAGACTAGACAAACAGCTGAACCTGTACAAGAAGCTCAAAGGCTCTAATTATTTTGCAATTGCTCCGTCCACGTGCCGTGCATATGCTCGTCCTTAATCTAGTTGCAGATACAAGAACAAATTGCCTTATGATTTAGAAGATCTAGGTCTGAGCATTACACGAATACACATGCTCATCAGATTAAAGCAAATATTAGATCTCCAGCGCAGTTCAAGTAGCAATAGGAAAAGACGAATTGCTCGTATTATTTGGAAAATGCCAGTTTATTTGTAAATATGCAATTAAAAAAGAAATATGTACCGTTTCAAAATCCTTGCGGGTTTAGGCCCCTGAAAGTATATCATATTTGCTAGGTTTCGTTATTGCAAATTGGGACTTGGGAGTTATGTTTGATAGTACTCATGGCTCATAGATAGCCATTGATTTGATTTCATTTGATATGTAGCTTTGCATTTTAGATTTTGGAGGGCAACTGATATCCTATC
Source organism: Xylocarpus granatum (assembly GCA_019650275.1). Lineage (NCBI taxonomy): Eukaryota > Viridiplantae > Streptophyta > Magnoliopsida > Sapindales > Meliaceae > Xylocarpus > Xylocarpus granatum. The sequence goes on from BNST01002051.1 coordinate 66,407, forward strand.
TTGAGTTTCGACAAGACTGTTAACTTTTATCATCCGATATGAATAGTATTTGAAAGTAAATAAATAATAGGGAAAATAACGGATGCCCCGAAGTTTGGAATAAATACAAATTGATTTAGCAGCTTTTTGCACTCCCCAAACCATTCCTTAGCAGATACCGTCTTCTAAGTTCGAACGGATTGTTGGAATAAGGTTTCACAAATTTCTTAAAATCTCTTATTAATAATATATATTTATTTCTTAAAATTTAAAATATACACTAATAAATTTTAACTACTCATATATTTGAAAAAATTTAAAATAATTAATATATCAAGAATAAAATTATTTTAAAAATTTTAACCAAAATAAAATTATTATTATTATTTAAAATTCAAAATTATCTAATTTCTATTTCTAATTTTATTATAAGTCTATTTAATTAATAAATTTATTTAGTGCAATTTTTTGCTTTAAAAATAAAAATCAAATTCTCAGAACATGCAAAGTAAAAAATAATCTGAGAAAGTATTTTAGTTAATTAACTAAAATTTTTAATTATTTAAAATAAATATATTTTCAATTTATTTCTTTAAATAATCTAAATGAAACTAATATTATTCTAGATTTCTCAATAGATAATAAACAAAAACAAAATCAATCTAACGCATAAACTTTGCGCACTACTCGAAGAAAACAAGTCACCCACAATAAGATTTGATTTTAATTATATTTAGTTCATTTTTCATTAATCGAGAGGAAGTAATTGGTTTCTCACTTTTCATAACATATTGGATACACATACAATAGAAGTTCACACTGATCCCCTAAAAATTTATTCTAAAAGAAAACTAGAAAAACTCAGTCTGCCCTACTTCAAGCGCATTCCAAACAAGTCAAAAAAATAAAAACAAATTACGCGCGCACACATTATAGTCTTTGAGTGGAACAAAAGTGGCAGAGAGGAGACAACGAATGCAAAAAATGGAACAGTATCTGAAAAATCATCAACAAGGGTAGCATATAAACCGTACTCGACTATGACTACTTTTCACAAACTCAAATACCTCACCACAGAAATGAACAGAGGGCAAAATCATACGAGAATAAGAAATGATACAACTCTTAAGGGGCAGCACACAGAAATCACTAAATGGAACATTGTTAAAAAATAAAAAATACAACAGTCAACAACATACTGCATTAAAAAATTAAAAATACAAATAAAACTAAAACTCCATTGGAGATTTCTGCAGCCCTTTTAAATAACTCTTTTTCTCTCTTTCTTTCTTTCTTCTCCTCCAGGCCTCTTTTTGACACCAATCTAATTTTCCACCGACAATATGGACATTTAACCCCTAACTTCGTATTGAACATGCCAAATTTCCTTTTGGTTGAATCATCTAACAACAATAAAGGAACCAAAACTTTCCACCCAGCAATTCGACAGGTAGCAACATGGTGATGCTTAACTAAGACAGATATAGGTCCTTTGTTCTTTGCATTTATCCAAATGGATTTCCTCCAGCAGAAGTAAAAGGCTGTTGAGTAGCAGGAGCTGAGAATCTACCCGCCAACTGTTGATCCGGATTCATGTAGCCATCATTGCCAAAACCTCCTATTCCCTGATGCCTGCAAAAGTTTGGTAAAAGTTTCAATATATGTTTGATGTTGGCAATTCTACTCTGTCAATAAATTATCAAAACACATTTCTTCTTGAAGATTACCATTTAAAAAAGCAGATTTTACATTTAGCTGGTAAGTCTTCCATTTCATTTGTGCTACTAAAGCAAGCAACATCCTGATTGTATCCAAGCGTGCTACTGGAGCAAAAGTTTATGAGAAATCCACTCCAAACACTTGACTATACCCTTTCACAACTAATCTGGCTTTATATTTATTTATAGAACCATCTGCATTAAGTTTGGTTCTATAAACCCATTTGACTCCAATGACCTTTCTGTGTTGAGATTTGCTCACCAACTCCCAAGTGTTATTCTTTTCAATCATTCTGAGCTCCTCTTTCATTGCTTCAACCCACTTGTCATCATTCTCAGTTTCTTCAAATTTTGCAGGCTCAAATACAACAATATTACTTTTTTTCATAAATATCAGATAAAGACCTTGTTCCTCTAACTGAGACATCATCTATATCATCATCAAAGTATTTCGGAATCTCTGACAATTGTGTCTTTATTGACTCCTCCCAGTTCCATTAGTTTATCCTCTATGAACTTGATGTTTCTGTTTATGACAATTTTTCCATTTTGTGGTTGAAAAATTCTATAAGCTTTGGAAAAGTTGCTATATCCAATGAAAACTCCTGGTTCTGCCTTCTTATCAAGCTTGTCTCTTTTTACTTGTGGTACATAAAAGAAACAAAGACAACAAAAAATTTTTAGATTTTGCAAATCTGGTTTGTAACCAAACCAGGCTTCATATAGAGCTTTTTTTTTCTACAAAGCTCTAGTTGGTAGCCTATTTAGCAAAAAAACTGCAGTGTTTGTAGCTTCTGCCCATAGTTTCTTTGGCAACTCCTTCTCATGTAGCATACACCTTGTCATCTCCATAATACTTCGATTTTTTCTCTCACTTACGCCATTCTGCTGTGGAGTGTAAGGTGCTGTGAGTTGATGCTCAATACCAGCTTCTCTAAAAACTTATCAAAAATATCATTGGTATATTCTTTCCCATTATCTGACCTTATCTTTTGTATCCTGCAGCCACTTTGATTTTCCACCCATGCTTTTATATTTCCCAAAATATATTAACAACCTCATATTTGAATTTGAGAAAATAAATCCAACAAAACCTGGTATAATCATCAATAAATACAATGTAGTACTTACTACCATTTAATGATGATATTTTCTGAGGTCCTCCAACATCTGTGTGTATCAATTGCAACTTGCGTGTTGCTCTCCATGTCGTTTGAGAGAAGGGTCTTTTATTTTGCTTGCCATATTGACAAGCCACGCAATCAGCTAACTTGTCTTCCAGCAATAGCACACCTCTCACTAAATTATGTTTTTGTACATATAAAAGTCCACTATGATGAAAATGCCTAAGCCTTCTATGCCATAATTTTGCATTACTTACAGTGCTTGAGAATGATATTTGCTCCTCCTCCATTAGATTTAAAGCAAAGCTTTTTGCTTTCATTTTCACTTTGAATACATCTCTGCCCTTCACATCTTTGATGAAACACCATTTGTCTTCAAATATGACTTTAAAACCTTTTTCAATTAGCTGTCCAACACTCAGCAGGTTTTGGTTAATATCAGCACATATAAAACATCAGTAATATACTTTAAACCTGTTAAACTTTCTATAGCCACAGTTCCTTTGCCCTTGACTGAAATAAATTCACCATTTCCAATTTTTACTTTGGAAATAATGGTTTTATCAAGCTCTTTAAACAGCTCTTGATCATTGGTCATGTGATTTGTGCAGCCACTATCAATTAGCCAGGAATCGCTAGAGTTGATATTTGTTGTGAAGCATGTTGCAACAAAAAGTTGGTCTTCTTGCTGTTGCTCAATAGAAACTTTTATCTCTTCATATTGTTGTGACTTGTAGACACACTCTATGTGTCCAATCTTACCACATTTTCTGCACTTTACATCAGACCTCCACCAACACTTTCTTTGGGGTGGTTGGTTTTTTTGTAGTGTGGACAAGGTGAATATATCTCATCCTTGTTTTTGTTGCTATTGCCAGTCTTGTTGCCCTTTTTCTTATTGTAGTTCTTTTAATCTTTGCCTCCTTCTGAATTTTCTGCCTTTGTTTGCAGAGCACCCTCCATGGATTCTTCTTTTCTCATCATTCTTCTTTGCTCTTATGTCTGCAATGCATTCACCAATTCTGCCAAGGATATACTTGATAGATCTTTAGATTCTTCTAATGAAGAAATTTTAGACTCATACTTTTCAGGCAAAGTTACGAGAATTTTTTGCACAATTCGTTTCAGAAAAATGCTTACCAAGTAACCTTACCTTGTTCACTATATCCAACAACTTGTTAAAGTAGTCTTTGATGTTTTCTGTCTCCTTCATTTTCAACATTTCAAACTCTCTAATCAAATTGAGTACCTGCATATTTTTGGTTCTTTCGTTGCCTTGGTATTCCTTCTTGAGGTAGTCCCATATATCCTTTGCTGACTCCAAGCTCATGATCCTTGTAAATATAGTGCTTGAAACTAGCAGAGAATAAACATGCTTTAGCTTTGGACTTCTTAGTCTTCCTCTCTTTGTAGACCTTGAGTTGAGTCATAGTAGGATTCTCTCGGTAATGGAGGAATATCTATAATCTTCCTCTATAACTTCCCAAAGGTCTAATGCTTCAAGATGGACTGTCATTCTAATAGCCCAAACTTTATTGTTATCACCATCAAAAATTGGTGGTGTAACATGAGAGAACATTGTTTCAGTTTCCATCTCTTCTGGTTTTTTTTTCTTTTTTTGGTTATTGTGTTTTTGGTTTGTGTTTGGATTCACTTAACGCACAAATCCCTCAAGAACAAAGAGCTCTAATACCAATCTGTTGTTTAGCATAAGAACAAAGTAATATGAACTGTTATTTGGCAAAGAAAAAATTAAAGATAGCAATTGTTTTCTGAAAGTCTCTCTAAATTTTTTATTCATTGTATTGCTCTTTATATAGAGTTGAAAACATGATAAGCCAAAATTAAAGATAAATAATAAACCTAAATTAAAGATAAGATTTAAGCAAATCCTAACAAACTAAGGCACTTTTTCAACAATAACAATGCCTTTATCTTCTGATAACACAGACAATAAGGTGTCTGATTTAAGATTTTTGAATCCCTATCCAAGAGGTGCAGTTCTAAGCTTCTTGAACTAGACTCGGGGAGCCTGTCTCAAGTCATATAAGGCTTTCTTCAATGTACATATGTGTTTAGGCTTTTTTTTTATCTTCGAAGCCTTCAGGCTGAGGCATGTAAACTCTTCAATCAGACTTCCATGCAGGAAGGCATTGTTTATGTCGAGCTATTTGATGTCCCACCTTTTTTGAACAGCCAAACTTAATACAACTCTAACCGTTGACTTCACCACTAGACCAAAGGTCTCAATGAAGTCGACTCCAGCTGTCTGGTGGTAACCCTTTGCCACTAGTCGTGCTTTGTGCTTGTTTATAGTTCCATCTGAGTTGAATTTAGTCTCGAATATCCATCTGTTCTCTACGAGCATCTTATCCAGTCTGTAGGTTATCAATTCCCAAGTTTGGTTCTTCATGAGGGCACTATATTCTTCTGCAATTGCTTTCTTCCATTCAGGGTCCATTAAGGCTTCCTTGGCTGTTGTAGGTGTTATAGTTTTAGTATTTAAGGTCTTCTTTACACAGTACAATTTGGGCTTGTAGATCTGATGTGCTCAATCATGGAAATGAAGTTACTACCATCCAAGAAAGATTAATCCTCATTAACAAAGGATATCCATGCCAAGAAGAATTCCAGCAGTAGCAGAAAATATCACTAGGCAAGGAGTTTGAGATCAAGTAGGGTTTTACATGTAAGATTTTAAGTAGGATTAGGAACCCGATATATTAGGCTTATCTTCATAGAAATCTAGATGACTTAGTAGTCCTTATTTACTTAGGAATCCTTATCATAGATGAATTAGGCGTTTTAGTATAAGTTAGACATGGAAAGGCTGTCATTACTATAAATACGGCATTAGTGCTTGTAATTAAACAGTTTTGAAGAATAAGCGAAATTTTGCTTCGTTGCATCCAAATTCTTATCTAAACAAATTCCTTGTTTAGTGGCGAATTATCTATCGATTCTTATCACTCTTCCTTCTTTCTATCTTAGAGTGTGGCGAATCAACCTAGTAATCTTGTTTGTGGCGATTTGATCTTATCAAACTTGATTAACTAGTTTTCTCTTCTTAAACTTTTCATAAGCTATCCCTATCACATTCCCACTTCAAAATTCGTACATAACCCTTCCGCTTTCTTAAAACACCCCTACAGACCCTATTAACTTACTCCAATTACGAATTTTCATCCACCCAACAACTATAATATATACCAACACCTCTTTCCATCC